>PVKE010027115.1:0-14961 GCA_004027555.1 Craseonycteris thonglongyai | reverse complement strand
TGTTTTGTTTTTTAATTTAACACATGTATACATAGTTCTGTGGCAAGAAAAATCTGACAGCACAGTAGTCACAGTTGGGAGCTGCATTAATTTTAAACAGTGCATAAGTGATTATCCTCATAGGATTATCACTTAGAGGCACTCCTCTTTCATTCCTTCTCAACACCTGCTTGTATTACAGCAGTGAAATATAAAAGAAAAAGAAATTAAAGCTTCATTTAAAGGCAAAATTTGATTTAAAATGTCACACTGATAACTTTAAGTTTTATGACTATCTCATAACTTTCAAATTTACTGTCTCTGGAGACTTAAATGTAAGATAATGTTCAAATTGAAGAGGGCAATTTTTGCCTGATTACTTAGTTTCAACCTAGAGAACTTCTAACATTCCCATCTTTTTTGAAAAACTTCCTGAGAGACTTCCACAAAGGTTCAATGCAACCTTCTCCACCTCAGGTTACTTCCTAGTCTCATCCAATCTGATAGGATCCAGTACAAATGAGGATGTAACCTCAGGGAAAAATCTCTGCGGAGGGGAACATGAAGTGATACAGAAAGAACCATGAGGAAGAAATTATATTGCTTTCAGAAGACCCCAAACAATGCTTCATCCACATCTATGACTTTTTTATTCCATCATCTTCACATAATACTTAAGCCTTTACCTTGATCCCCCTTTTATATCCCACCTTCCCCTGCCTGTTCATAAACTAGCTACTGTCTGCCTTCAGTCTTGTAATTCCAACCTTCCTCATAATTTTGTGACTATATCTTGAAAACTCCCAGGTCTCTCAGGGTAGGGACCATGTCATATTCTTTTTGTATTGCCAGTATTTAGGATGATTCTTAGACAAAAAAGGCCCTCAACAGCTGTTTGCTAAGTAAACATATTACTTTTCCTGCACTGATGAGATTATATTCATGTTATTCAACAGAGCTGATAAAAATATTTGGCTAATCTTTAAAATACTTTAGTATCAGTTTTAGTCAAGGTAAACTTTACTGTCAAGGTTATGACTAATGAGAATATTTTCACTGATGGGAGTATAACATGTACTGGGTAGGTTTGCATTTTCAAGATTAGTCTTCAAATAAAATCAATTTTTTGTGTTTTAATCATCACAAAATCATCCTTTTCCTCCTTCCTTTGCATGATAGCAAGATATGTATGGTATAAGAAGCTGGCTCAGGCTCATGATCCAAAAGGACAGAATTGCCTATAGATCTATACTCTTGAAATACCTGATCTATTACTGAGTTTTTCAAATTCTGATTTTTGAAACCCTCTTCATAAAAACAATTAAACCCCAAAATTGGTAGGTATAATCTATATTTTATTTGACATGTAAATTTGAAGATATAAAATATTTAAAGACTTACAAGCCTTCATAAAATACAACAGCTTCTAGCTATGACAGAACAATTAGTATAAAATTTTCCTCCCACCATACACAACTTAGAAAATTGGACTAAATATATAAAGTAGACACTGAATATCAGGCAAGATGATCTCCGAGAGATGAGAACCAAATAAGGTGAGCATTACTATCACTCTGACATTCTACCTGAAGGTACTTTCTGAACATACAAACAAGAAGAAGAACACAAGGAAAGCATACTCAGCTTGTTGACTTGAAGAAAGATCAAGTGAGAATACTCATAATCCAACTGGAATAGAGGGGAAAAAACAAATGACTAACTCAACAGATATAGAAAATGCATTTTACAAAATCCAAACTCTTTCATGATAAAAGTATGACAAAAATATTTACTCTCATCACTCTGTTCAATGGAAGTTCTAACTGAGGCAGTTAGGCAAGAAAATGAATTAAAAAGCATCCATATTAGAAACGAAGAAGTAAAATACTTCATACTTGCAGATGACATGATCTCTTATGTTGAAGATCTTAAAATAGCCACACACACAAAAAAAAACTATTAGAGTTAATAAACTACTTCAGCAAAGTTGTAGAATCAATGCACAAAAATCATTTGCATTTTGATACCCTACCAATGAACATTAAGAAAACATTCCCATTAGCCCCTATGGGAGTTGTTTACAAATATCTTTTTCCATTCATCTGGTTGCCTCTTTGGGTTGTTGATGGTTTCTTTTGATGTACAGAAGCTTTTCAGTTTGATGTAGTCCCATTCATTTATTTTTGCTTTTGCTTCCCTTGCCTTTGAGGTCAAATTAATAAAATCCTCTCTAAACCCAAGGTCCATAAGTTTTGTACATATGCTTTATCTTCTATGCAATTTATTGTTTCAGGTCTTATATTTAGGTCTTTAATTCATTTAGTTAATTTTGGTATAGAATGACAGGTGGTATTCTAGTTTCATTCTTTTGCATGTGGTTTTCCTATTTTCCCAGCATCATTTATTGAAGAGGCTTTCTTTTTTCCACTGTATGTTTTTGAAACTTCAAAAAGTGCCTGTCCATATCTATGTGGATTTATTTCTGGGTTCTCCATTCTATTCCATTGGCCTATGTGTCCGTTTTTCTGCCGATACCATGCTGCTTTGATTGCTGTCACTTTGTAGTATAAATTGAAGTCAGGGAGGGCGCTACTTCAAGCCTAGTTCTTTTTTCTCAGGTCTGCTTTGGCTATTTTGGACCTTCTGTGATTCCATACAAATCTGGTAATATTTTTGTTTTATTTCTTTAAAAAATGCTATTTGGTATTTTGATGGGGATTATATTAAATCTGCATATTGCTTTGGGTAATATGGCCATTTAGTTGATTCTTCCCATCCATGAACACAGAATATCTTTCCATTTCTTTGCATCTCCTTTAGTTTCTTTTAATAATGTCACAATTTTCAGTGTATAGGTCCTTCACATTCTTTGTTAAGTTTATTCCCAGGTATTTTATTCTTTTGGTTGCAACTGCAAATAAAATTTTTTTTTTCATTTCTTTCTCTAAAATTTCATTGTTAGTATATAGAAACCCAATGGATTTTTGTACATTGATTTTTGTATCCTGCAACTTTACTGTATTTGCTTACTGTTTCTAATAATGGGTATCCCAAAATTCACGCAAGATTTGAATTTTGCGTCATTTGTGCGGTAAAGTGTTGCCAACAACAAAAAAAGACAGCATGACAGCTGACAGTTCAGGGTTATTAAAAATGAAGCGCTACATGAAATAACAATGTGTTTTCATCGTTGAGCAATATTTTTAAAATAATGAAGGTTTGGCAGCTACAGTTCGCAATTTTCGCACAAAATATGGTCGCAATAGTGATTTAACTTCATCAACTGTGAAGAGATTAATTTAAAAATTTAGGGAACCTGGATCAATTAGTGATCTTAAACACTCTGGCCATCCTTCAACAAGTCGTTCAGCGCAAAACATCGAAGCAGTTGGTGAGAGTGTTGCTGTGAGAGTCCAGGGACATCAATTCGGCACCGTGGTCAAGAATTGGACATTTCGAGAAGCTCTCTATGGCGTATTCTCACGAGAGATTTGCATCTTCATGCTTACAAGGTTCAACTGACTCAAGAACTGAAGCCTACTGACCACGCACAGAGAATAGAGTTCGTTGAATGGATTATGGAACAACAACAAGTGGAGGCTAATTTTTCGAACAAAATCATCTTCAGCGATGAGGCTCATTTTCATCTTGATGGCTTGGTGATCAGAATTGGCCGCCCAGATCATGCAATTTAACGCCATTGGACTTTTTTCATTGGGGTTTTTTGAAGTCTTAAGGTTTATGCCAACAAGCCCATGACCGCCCACACCTTGAAGGAGGAAATTCAGCCACATTTATGCAAAACGGTCATGGAAAATTTCAACAAAAGAGTGCATATGTGCCAGCAAAGCCGTGGAGGCCATTTACCTGATATGCTATTCCATTTATAACCCTATACTATATACTTTATGAATCAATAAAAAATTTACAATTTTTAATTATAAACCTGTGTTTTCTATCAAAATTACTTCTTGCGTGAATTTTGGGACACCCATTAGTTTCTCAGTGGAGTCTTTAGGGTTTTTCTATATAAAGATTCATGTCTGTGCAAAGTCTGATAATTTCGACTTCTTCATTTCCAATTTGGATGTCTTTTATTTCTTTCTCTTGCCTGACATGCTCTAGCTAAGACTTCCAATACTATGTTGAATAATAATGGTGAAAGGTGGCATCTTTGTCATGTTCCTGGTGTTAGAGGAAAAGCTTTCAGTTTTTCACTATCAAGTATGATATAAGTTAAGAGTTTGCTGCATATGGCCTTTATTATGTTAAGGTACTTACCTTTTATACCCATTTTATTGAATATTTTAATCACAAATGGACGTGGCATCTTGTCAAATGTTGTTGGGGTTTTTTTGCATCTATTATAAGGTGACCAGATTTTAACATTGGTAAAGTGGGACACCATTGACCAGGAGGGAGGGGGTTCTTGATTAAAAATTTGGTCTATCTCCCACCGTTCCCAAGCTTGTCGTGCATTCTTTCCAAAAATTGGGACTTTTTTAAAACGCCGCGGGACGCGGGACAAATTGTTAAAAATCGGGACTGTCCTGCCAAAAGCGGACGTCTGGTCACCTTAATCTACTAATACATAATTTTTTTACACTTTACTTATGTTTACATTCAATATTATTTTATATTAATGTGAGGTGTACAACATAGTATTTAGACATTTATATAATTTAAGAAGTGATCCCTCTGACTAGTTCCTACCTGGCACTATGCATAATTATAACCACATTATTGATAATATTCTCTATGCTTTAGATCCGTATGACTATTTTGTAACTACCAAGTTGTACAGATTGTATGATTTTTCATCCTTTATTTTGTTTATGTAGTACATATCACATTGATCTATTTGTGTATATTGAGCCATCCTTGCACCCCTGAATGAACCTAACTTGATCATGATGTATAATCTAATATATAAAGAACTCATAAAATTCAACAACAAAACAATCCAATTTAAAAATGGGCAGAAGACATGAACAGAGTCTTCTGTCAAGAATACATACAAATAGACAACAGATATATGAAAAAATGCTCAACTTCACTAGCTATTAGAAAAATGCAGACCAAAACCACAATAAGATACTACCTCACACCTGGTAGAATGGATATTATAAGCAAGACAAGTAATAACAAGTGTTGGAGAGGTTTTGGAGAAAAATGAACACTTATACACTGCTGGTGGGGATGTAAATTGGTGCAGCCACCATGGAAAAGAACATGGAGGTCCCTCAAAATAGTAAGAATGGAATTACCATATGATCCAACAATACCTCTTCTGGGTATCTACCCCAAAAATCTGAAAACGTTTATCTGTAAAGATACATGTGCCCTATGTTCATTGCAGCATTATTCACAGTGGCCAAAACATAGAAACAACCAAAATGAACTTTGATAGATGGTTGGATAAAGAAAATGTGATATATATATCACACACACATATACATACACACACACACACAAACATACACAATGGAATATTATTCAACCATAAGACAAGATGGAATAGTCATTTGCAACAACATAGATGGACTTTGAGATTATCATGCTAAGCAAAGTAAGTTAGACAGAAAAAGTAGAGAACCGTATGACTTCACTCATATGTGGCATGTAAAACTGAAAGCAACAAATGAGTAAGACAAACAAACAAAAATTCACAGATACACTAAACAGTTTAGAGGTTATCATAGGGGAAGGGAGAAGGGAGGGTGGTAGGAGAGTAAGGGGATCAAATATATGGTGATGGAAGGAAAATAAACATTGGATGGTGAACACACAATGCAATATACAAGGACTGTCCAAAAAGTAGCTAGCCATGCAACCATTTGCATTATATTGACAATGGTTGGATTTTTTCCAGAGTCCTTGGATAGATGATGTCATACAGAATTATATACTTGAAACTTATATAATTTTACTAACCAAAGTCACCCCAAAAAATTTAATAAAAATTTTAAAAATACATCTTCATTTATAATAGTATAAAAATATCAAAAAGAATAAAATACTCAGAAATAAATTTAACAGAAGAAGTACAAATTTTTAAAGATTTATTTTTATTGATTTTTGACAGAGAGAAACAGAAACAGAGAGAGACAGAGAGAAGGGGGAGGGCCCAGAGCAGTCTCCATAGTTGACATTAGTTTTCCATATAGTTTCACTCCACAGGTGGGCGCAGGGCTGCACAGGGCAGGAACTGGGCCGGGAGCCTCCCACATAGGCCCTGGCAAGAACTGAATTGGGGGCACACCCCAGTTCAGCATGTGGGTCCGCATGGGCCGGGGCCGGGATTCGATCCTTAGTCCTCGGGGCTTCAAAGCGAGCACTTAACCCGCTGAGCCACCCCAGCTTTCCCAGAAGTACAAATTTTATGCTCAGAAAGCTACAAAATATTGCTGAAACAAATTCAAGTAAAACTATTTAAATGGAAAGACTCCCCAAGTTTATGGAGTAGTAAAATTAATATTCTTAATATGACAATACTCCCCAAATTGATCCACAGATTCAAAACAATACCTATCAAATTCCAATCTACCTTTGTTTCAGAAATTACAAACTGATCCTAAAATTCATATGGAAATACAAGGGACACAGAAGAGTTAAACAATCTGGAAAAACAACAAAGCAGGAATCATACTTACTGACTTCAAAACTTACTATGAAGCTACAGTAATGAGACAGTGAGGTACTGCTATAAGGAGAAACATACAGACCAAAGAAATATAGTAAGAGCCCAGAAATATACCCATGCATCCATGAGGTCTGACAATTAAGTTTGCAAACTTGCCACCATGCACTTACATTGGCAGCACTGTACAAACAACTCAGTAAGGGTTCATAACCTTGGTATATCAGTGTCTTACAGCTGTGCTAGTGTCGACGTGTGACGGTGCCTTACTGAGTGATGTTCATTACTGTTGTTGCATGTTCTTGTGTGCCATCACAAGAATGTTGGAGCTTGAATTACAGCAAAGAACAAACATTAAATTTGTTAAACTTAGCACGAAAAGAAGTGAAATCAGGGACATGTTAGTCCAAGTATTTGGGGATAATGCCATGAAGAAAAATGGCAATGTACACATAGATTAAACATTTTTCTGAGGGGAGGGAAAGTGTCACTGATTAAGAGAGGTCAGGGCAGTCAGTAACGAGCAGAACTGATGAAAACATTGCAAAAATCTGTCAAATCATGTGTCAAAATCATCTCCTGACTGTGAGAAGCATAGCAGACCTAGTAAACATCAATAGAGAAACAGTCAGGAAATTTTGAATTGAAAATCTTGGCATGAGAAAGGTATATGCAAAAATGCTCCTGAAGGAGCTCACCGATGAATAAAAGCAAAGGGGAGTCAAAGTTTGCCCAGACCTTTTGGAGAGGCAAAATGATGTTTTGGGCCATGTTATCACTGGTGATGAAACATGGGTGTACCAATACGACCCTGAAACAAAGCCTCAAAGTGCACAATGTAAGTCAGCCAATTCTACATGACCAAAAGTTCCTTCAGTCCACATTGAGAGTCAAAACAATGTTGCTAACCTTTTTTGATATCAGAGGAATTGTTCATTATAAATGTGTACTCGCTGGATGGTCAACTAAGTGGACTATTTGGAAGTGCTGAAAAGGCAGCACAAAAAAGTTAGACAAAAATGACCTAAACTTTTCACCAACAACTCATGGCTCTTGTATCACAACACATCAGCTCACAAGGCACTGTCTGTGAGGGAGTTTTTAGCCAGTAAACTAATACCTGTATTGGAACACCCTCCCTACTCACCTGATCTGGCCACCAATGACTCTTCTTTATTCAAAGATAAAGGAAATATTGAAAGGAAGACATTTAGAACATGAAGGGTAATATGACAACAGCTCTGATGGTCATTCCAGAAATAGTTCTAAAATTGCTCTGAAGTGGGGGAAGCTGGGATGGCTCAGTGGGTTAAGAGCTCACTTTGCAGCCCCGGGGACCAAGGATCGAATCCTGGCCCTGGCCTGTGCGTACCCATATGCTGAACTGGGGAGTGCCCCCAGTTCGGTTCTTACCGAGGTGAGACCCCGGCCCAGTTCCTGCCCTGTACAGCCCCGCGCCCACCTGTGGAATGGAACTGTGAAAAACCCAATGGTGTGCAACTATGGAGACTGCTCTGGGCCCTCCCCCTTCTCTATGTCTCTGTTTCTGTATCTCTCTGTGTCAAAAACAATAAAAATAAATCTTAAAATTACTCTGAAGGGTGGACTAGGCACTGGCATCAGTGCATAGCTTCCCAAAGGGGAGTACGTTGAAGGTTACCATAGTGATATTCAGCAATGAAGTATGTAGAACTTTTTCTAGGATGAGTTAGCAAATTTAATTGTCAGACCTCCCATATGCATATCTCATATTATGTCTAACATTTTATTATTACATTATTCGTAATACAGAACACAATTGATCACAAATGGGACTGCCTTGTTGCACCTAAAAATTTTGTGACATCCCACTTGAAAAAAAAAGAAATCAACATAAAAATCTTTGATGATATAAAGACTGCCGGATTACAAAAATAATAAATACAGTTCCTCATGAAAAGGTCACTTTTTATATGTGCTCAGTAGATTCTCAGATAGTTCATTTGTACCTCATCATCTTCCAAAAATTATTTCAAGTTGATAACTCCACACGTATCATATCTATTAAAGTTAAGAAACATCAATAGAAAATATTCGTTCAAAAAGAGGTAAAATAGCCAAGCTTTTGGAACTAAACCTACCATACTCAGTTAAAAGAGTCCCCTTGAATGTTAGATATGCTTCTAAAAGTCTTATGTAATATATTTCTATAAATCAACTCACTTTCACCTTTCCTTCGACTTCCACTATAATTTTAAAAGTACTGGAACAGAATTAAAAGAGGGAGAGCACCATTTACTTTTAGAAGTATTATTCTTTAATTTGCATAGTATGAGCAACTGGGTCTCCTAATACAAAAAAAAAAAAAGTTATTCAAATAATCTGACTAATCACACACAATAATCCATATTTTCCTATACCAAATAGTTAAAAGTGGTCTACAAATTAATCCCCACTGATTTTCATGTTTTCAAAAGAGTTCTAATTTTGGCTTCCTTGTTAGTAAATAAAATAATAAGAATCCTAGATTCTTCTAGTTTCAACTCATATGATCCTTTGAGATTTAATTCTAACATATTAAACCAGAATGGCTCTGTTGAGGGCTTAATTGCATCACCCCTTTGCCCTCCATTCCCCTCCCCCCAAAAAAATCCTATGTTGAAATTTTAACCCCCAGTCCCTCAAAAATATGACTATATTTGGAGATAGGACCTTTAAAGAAGTAATTAAGGTGAAATCAAGGTCATAATCCAGTATGACTGGTGTCTTTATAAAATGAGATTAGGACACAGACATGCAAGAAGAAAAGACCATGTAAAGTCAAAGGGAGAGGACAGCCACTTACAAACCAACTCTGTAGATACCTGGATCTCAGGATTGTGAGGAAATAAATTTTTCTTGTTTCAAACACCCAGCTTAAAGTACTTTGTTATGACAGCCCTGACAAACTAATACAAACTATAATATTTTTCAGTTATTTACATCCTCTTAGCATGAACACAAACACCAAAATACAGAAGGGGAACTAATATTTCAAGAAATTCTAAGATGAGTCAGTTCTTAGGAGATAAGAATGTGTAAAAGGGCTCTGGACATTCTTTCCAATAAGCTGAATTACTTTGGGTGTAGTAGGACTTCAGTAATAGTAAATTCCACATTTCAAAAGCAAAAATTACCTTCCTACTAGCTTTCTGTGTTATGGTATAGGTATATGCATTTTTGTATAGGTTTTAATTGCAAAAGAAACATTAAATTCTAAATGGAGAGGCATTCTTGAACTGGCTTGAGACTTACTTATTATAAGATGGAAATGGAGGTGCTTCGGAGGAAAACAGTTGGGTTCAAATCTTGGGCTTCATCTACTAGCTATTTAACAACAGGCAAGTTTCTCTCTAAGGCTCAGTTTCTTCAGTTTTGCAAAGAGAAATAACAGCATCATGCCTGGCATACAGCAGATGCTTTATAAAAGGGGACAGCACCATTTCATCATATTTAAAACAACTCAGCAATGGCCCAAAAGGAACAGCAAGCTATCTACATAAGCACTACTGGAGGAAAAAATAAAATAGCACTAATGTGCCCAAGTACTACTATCTAATTTTTACTATAAATTAAGTAATAAAACCCAAATAGAATCAAAATTAACACAATAACTCATACTGCTTAAACAAACAAAAAAACAGTAAATATCTGGCAATAATCTCTATCAAATGAGTCAAATACTTAAGGATTCAAGATTTCTGTCAACTTCACGATGAATACACTTTATCTTAACCTGTTACATTTTGGCTAAAATTCAGTCCTTCCATTTATACATCCAAATTTTACTAATTTTCAGACTAGATTTGAGTTCCACATTCCTCTTCATCTTCACCTGACAATTTTTCCATCCCATTGATATAACAGTACTAAATGATATGCTGTCTTACTTTTGTGATTTTTGTCTATTATGTTAATCTCATTTCCTCAAGAAGACAAGTTTCCTGAAGGGCTGGATTCACGATATATAAGTGTGTGCCTAGGAAGCAGCCACGTGCTCACAGAAAGAACATATCACTGGACTGACTGTGTTAAATAGTTATATTAAGTTTGCTATTGCCTTTCTTTGGGGCCTAATTTTAAGGCATTTAAAATTAAGGAGAACTCAGAACTTGCCTTTAACAAATATATAGAGTAACACAGATTTAAAAGTATCCTAAAGAATCACCTAATTTAGTCTAATTAATCACCTAATTAATTCTTTAAACGTACTTGTAGATAAAATACAGACCAAAGGATAATATTTATCCTTTTTTCCCATTGATAGCAATATCTCTTTTACAGTATGCAGTGGTTAATCTCTCCCAATCCCTGAATGATAGTGAGAATATATTTTCATAGTAGCAATTGGTGACATTTCAATAAATCAATGTGCCACAGTGATACCTAAATAAAAGCTTATTTCACTATAATGATGCTTCCAGGCTTCCCTCAAGTCAGGTGGTTACTTGCAGTTAATGATCTGTGACATACCACACAAGTAGTCCTAAAAAGACTTATTATCCACTGCATGTGCAACAATATTTGCTTTATGGATGGCTAAATGAATGAAGACATTCAATGTAACTGTAAAAGTAAAATCAAAAGAAAACTTACAAGTAACATGTTTTCTTTAAGTAAAAGGGCTGTGACCATTTTCCATTAATACTTAACCTTTTGCTGGAGCAATGCAACCACATATAACCATTGAATCCATAAAGCCCAAGAGCTGTTCTGGGTTAACGATAATTAGCTGCCCCCAATCAAAAAAGCAGTAACTTTCCAAAAACGTGAGATCATCAGCCTCTATTGTTGACATCAAAGTCACTTCACAACGCTTAGTGAATAATAAAAAAAAAGACAAATATGCTTTATACATAAGTTGAGAGCATGTCTTTTAGTCAAATTTATATATACATATACAACACAAACATGCCAAGAAAAGAATTATTATGCTACACACAAAATTTACTAATCTCAAATAATACTCTATCTTTCACAGCTGCCAGACTTTGTAAGCATTCACGTTTACCATTTATAATTCTGTTTCATTTACTAGACTCGGCTTTTGTCCACCATATGTCCACTGTGGATGAACTATTCCCTTAGGTACAATTAAGGCCTTTCCATTTGTTGTAAGAAGAGCTAAGTATGAAGGACACAGCCAGAAATAACATTTATACCTCAACCAAAAACAGAAGCACATTCAAACTCAAACGATGGTTTATGCAGCATCTTTTTTTTTATTAGACACATGTCTACATAGCAAAATAAACTTGAGATAAAAATCCATAGCAACTGTACACTGGCTTTCACCATTCAGATTGAATATCAAAACTATATCACCACTACCAATTAAATTTAAATAATTTTTCAGAAAAATATGCTTCTAAACTATAAGTTAAATGAAGGCTGACATCCAAACATTATAATTATAATCTTAATTAATATTTATGTATTTCAAAGATATTGCAATTTTTTATTTTATTTTTTAATTCTCTAATTAAATAATATATACTTAGCTATACCTCCTCCCATTACCCATTACTAGAAGACAGGATTTGAAGAGTGGGAAATGGTAATAATAACTAACACATACAGAGCCTATTATATACAAGGCATGGTTCTAGAAGCTTTACACATATTTAATTCTTACAATGACCTCCCTATAAGATAGTGTTATCATTATCCCCACTTTACAAATGAGTTACAAAGAGGGTAAATACCTTACCACTGTCACACAATTAATAAGTGAGCCCATATCTGAGCCTAAGTGGTCTTATTTAGAAGTCTATGCTCATACTGTCTCTCTATATAATATTATAGTGCTAGAACACGCTATAAAATAAATATCCATAAAGAAAAATGCAATTTTTCATCTTTTTAAAATTAAAATTTTGAATGACAATTAAGAAATTAATTAGGGTTAAGAGTTTAGTTTTCAAAAGAACTATGGGTGTAACGTGATCTCAAGTGGAACTCATGAGCACCAAGGGAGGTTGTTACAAAATTTCTCTTCCAGATAAAAAAGCCTGGGCTTAGAGTTTTACAAATGCTAGTGGGGAAACCCAGTATTGTTTTCACTTTCTCATCTCAAAGACCTGTAGCTCCACCTTTTATTGTGGTAGAGAATTAATCATTGTCTAGTCATTGATGACAAGCATTTATTGAGCACCTTCTGTGTGCCAGAGCTGGACAGTAGGAAGACAGCTGTGACAGGGCAGACAGTCCACACCGTGATGGAGCTTTAATCACACAACACCTGCATCATTCCAAAGAGCAAACACTTCACTCAGAAACGATGACTTTTTCAGAAGAATCACAGTTTACAAAACAGAAAATAATAATTATTGAAATCAAATGAGAAATTATCTAGTACTCTGCCCTAGTCCTCTTCTATTAATATTTGTCCACTTCCCTCAACCCTCTCTGAAGAGTTTAGGAATTGGGAAAGTTCTCACAGATTCCTCATGTTCTACCTTTTCATTTAATCAGAGTCACTGCAATAAATTGAAGAGTAAGGAACGGAGATGACTCATCCAAAACTACACCTAAAATACAACAAGTTCAAAAAATTAACAAAACAAAACACATTTTATGTCACCAGGTGGTTGCATACACACCCGGCACATCTGTCTCCCTCTTCCCATGAACATAAACCATGCTGTAAAACCACCCATCCTTATCAATAAAACCAGAAGAGTTCTGACCACATTCCCTCCAGCAACTACCCCATTTGTTGACTCTCTTGTCCAAAAGCATAACATATAGATGTTGCGTCTATTCACTGTCAACAATTCATTTCCTTCTCTTCTCTCTTGAACTGACTCTAGTCACCTTTTACCCCCACCACACCAATGAACCTGCTTGCCAAGGTTACCACCAATTCTTTAATAGTCACTCTCAGTCCTCATCTGTTGATTACTGTCTTCTCCTTAAAACACCTTTACATTTGGTTTCCAGGGCACATCACTCTAATGATTTCTCTCCTACTTTCACTGACTGCATTTCAATTCCATTGCTGATATCTCTTCACTTCCCCAAACTTTAGAACATGGATGTAACCCAAAGATTAATCTTTGGACCTCTTCTCTTTTCAACTCACTTCTATGTAAAGTTCATGCACTCTCAAGGATTTAAGCATCATCAATATATTATTGACTCCCATACTTTTATTTCTAGACCTTATCTTACCCCTGAATTCTAGACTCAAATATCCTATTGCCTATAGACATCTCTATATAGGTGCTTAATAAGAACCTCAAACTTATCTCCAAAATCAAACTTTTGATCCTCACCAAAAATCTGTTCCTCTCACATTCTTCTTCATGACAGTAAATTAAACTTCAGCATTCAAGATGCTTAGGCAAAAAATCTTGGCATCATCTTGCCTCTTCATTCCTCTACTAAAACATTCTATGAGAAAAATCCATCACCACTACCTCCAAAATATATCCAGAAGCCAACCACTTCTCACTATTTCTACTGCTATCATCCTGCTCCATGCCACCATTATTTCTCACCTGGATTATATCAAAAAAGCCTCCTATCTATTTACCTTGCTTCCACTCTTACCCACTATAGTCCATTCTCAAAACAAGAACTGTGGTGATCTTTTCAAATTAAATCACTTCACTCTGATCAAATCCTACAGTAGCTTTCCATCTCACACAGACTAGAAGTCAAAGCCCTTACAATGGCCGACATAGTTGTTCTTGATCTTTCCTCTTCCTAGAACCTTCGTCTTTATACCTAACTTTGTCTCCTACATTATTCTTTCACTTACTGTTCCTTACACATAGTTTCACACATACACACACACCCCTCTCCTCACAGTTCCAAGGCAGGGGAGGAATACTACCTCAAAATCTCTGTACCTTTTTCCCCCTCTACTTGAATAACTCTTCTTCCATATATCTATGTGGCACTCTATTGTTCTCTCTCTCCTCTTTTATGTCTTGGTTCAAATGTCATCTTCTCAGATTTTCCTTAACTACTATATTTAAAATCCTAATACTCTCCTCTAAGACTTCCTTTTTCTCCCTTCCCTACTTTATTTATCTATACAACACTTACCACCAATTTAATATATTATATACTTAGGGATTTTTTTCTGTCTGGTCATTTCTGTCCCTAACAGAACAAAAAAAACTACAGTAATAAAACAAATGGGCAAGGAGGCAAAATGTTTTAATTTAGAATGTATAAACAAAATTAACTTTTCAAATCCTCAAAAATTTTTGTTTATGCCTTATAAATTATAATATAAACTCTCTTAAGCAAGCTTATAATAATGACTCACTCATTCACTTTGTTATAATATTGTAGATAATAAATTTTATAGA
>PVKE010027114.1:0-21833 GCA_004027555.1 Craseonycteris thonglongyai | reverse complement strand
TAAAATTAAATTTTCTGAATCCTGAATCTTTACTGTAACCACAAAAATTAGAAAGAGTAATTAAAACCACAGACTACTACACTCTTCACTAACAAGCTACTTTTTGTACCTACACATTTATTTTCAGAAAGTGAGACTCACCTGTGTCTAATGATTTCCTGACTCTCCATCTCAAGTTTCGTTTTAAAAACCACAAATGTTTCAGACCAAGATAACATGACACAATCTCTATTCCCTTCAAATTCAAGTACCAAATGCTAAAACCTACCTCCTAGTTCCCACATAACTCCCCAATCTCTCAGGAGAAGTACCTTCAATCCATTTAGGATTTGGGAACACAAAAATAAAATATGCTACAAGGTGCTATTACTTTCAACTAAGAATAGATAGTTGGACTTAATATTTTGTTTATAAATATTTTCATATATAATACATATCTAAAATTTAAGTATCTATTATACACATAATTCCTATTAGTATGAATTGATATGCTTGGTAAGGAAAAGACAAGGAGGAATCTATTAGCTTTTTAGAACTAAAATATGGAATATTTTAAATAATGGAATGATTTCTCATGGAAAACGAATTCAGATTATCTCGAACTACTTGACATTTCTAAGGATAATAACATAGTTATAAAGCCACATATATAATTCTTTAAAACTGTCTGGCAAGATATTTCAGAAATACATATATTATTAAATAGTTTCTGTCTATATATTGGGAGGAAGAGAGACAAGTCTCTGCCCATGGCTTTGCAATGTGTGACAAGAGGCTTAAATTACATGTAGATTGCTTACCTTGCATGAGGCAAAGAGCCAGGGTCAGAAGTATTGGCACTGTAGCTATTATCTTCATGGTGAAGAAGGTGTGAGTCGGTTACAAGTCTACACTGAGCATTGCTCACCAGCTGGTGCTGTAAGACTGAACCCGTGGAGATGCAGTTTACTTTTATATACTGGTGACACCCACAACATTACAAAACCAGTTGTTCAAGGTCGTGCTGGACTTAATATACTGCATCAATTTAGCTTCCATCCTTTTAGGAGCCTGTCAAGGTGGCAGATTTGAAGAGATAATGTCTATTTCCATGTTTTCATGATACCTCTTCAAAAAGCAGTACTTTTGAGTCCAAAGACACTACTCAAAGTTTAATACTCCATAGTTCTGTATAAGAAGGAACTTCTCAGCCACACAGAACACATTGCCTGTAGACAAACATGTTTCTAACTGGGCTCCCTTCATCAGTGGGAGGGGAGGAGAAAAGAAGATAGATTGGTTGTCCTAGCAGTCAGTTAAATAAAGATCTCCCCACATCTGGAGAAAGCTGTTTATAGTAAAAGAATCTAGGATTTCTGTTTCCATCTACAGATGTTCTGAGGTGTCTCAATTTTATTGTCACAAATTCATATACAAATTAGAGTTGAAAGATCTGAATACGGTAAGTAACACAGCAAAATTCTAACATTGAATACATGTGGAAACATAAAACTCAGAGAAGGAGCAATGACTTTCCCAAGAGCCCACAATTTAGCTGGAAGAGGCAGATGAGGAACTTGGAAGTTTAACATATTTTAACGCCATACACTACTTCACCATTACCCATTATTAGTAAAGGCAGAAATTTTGTGAAATCAAAGCTTGCACATAACTACTTTTTAAAATCCTCAACCTGAATGATATTTTATATTCTAAAGCTGTGTTATATAGTCTAACCAAACATCATAATCACAAACTTTAGAAATTCAAGGTTTAATTTTCCACACAGCCCACTGCTCTAAAGTTTATTTACAGTTTGGAAAATCTGGTCCAATCAGATTTCCCCTAAATTAAGTTTACTCCTGTATTGCCTCACTATTTAGTTTAAGAGAGAACCCCAAGAAACGTGCAAAGGTGACTAAAGTCAGAACCAAAAGATTTGATTTCACATCCATCAAAGGAAAGTTTTGGACTTTATGGGATCAAATCCCTTTTAAAGTCTGTTTCAGAAAAGCTGATCTAAAGGTAACCAATTTTGTGATCATGCCAATATTCTGAATAACATCAAAGCCAAAGTATGCTTTCTGTTTGTGTGTTATGTGTGAAATAATTTATTTCCTATAAAATACAACCAATAATTTCATGGTGTGCATAATTTGTTTTGTTTCTTTCCAATGGTTTAGTAAAATTAGTGCACGAAAACCAAGTTCAAACTGCATTACTGTTACAAGTTAGAAAATTGACATCCATCATAGCTTAATAGAAAGAGAATGGCACAGGGAGTCAGGAAATTTGTTTCTATTCCTGTCTTTGCAACAACACAGTATAATGGAAATGAACCGGTTTTAGGGTATGATAGATCTGGGTTCAAATCTTGACTCACCAGATTCCTAGCTATGTTGCCTTGGGCAACTCAGCTTTCTTCAGCCTCAGTTTCTTAATATGTAATAAGAGTTAGAGGAAATTTGTGTGTGTGTATCTCTGTAATGGTTACAACAATTCCAAGTACATATGATAAGCTTTATAGTTAACAGTAGCTGGCCTTGCATTTTCATGTCATTACAATGATGAGATTCTAAGAAAAGTCAACAGCTCTTGAACATAACCCTCAACAACAGATTAAGTTTACTCAACATAGGATAGCATCCTCAACATATTCTGAAATGAAATTAAAGTTAAGATGTAAGTTCCCTTTTCATTTTGTTATTATGTTCTAAACCATAATACATAAAACAATTCAAAGCATGAACCATTTAAAACTTGCAAAAGCTGTTTCAAAATTTCAACCATCACTGATTTCTTATTTCTATCTGTAAAAGTCTCTTCTAAATATTGACATACTATTACTAACTTTTTATCTTTAATCTGCTCTGTTAGACCATATGAAATGTGTCCCAACCATATACTCTATTATTGGTGGTAAGGAAATTCAGTGGCCTACAATAGAGTTGGTGACTGTGAACTATATTCTGATGATCCCCAAGTCTAGCCTACATGAACAGTATTCCCAGGAGTGGAAGTGGTGCTAGGGTGGAACGAAAGAACCAAAATATGATTGCATCTGTAAAGAATCTCTGCTATGAGGAAAGGTTGAAGGAGTTGGTTTCCTTCTTACTGGAAAAGAGTTTCTCACTGACACCCAGAGCCTTCTAAAATGATGAATAAGAGGCTTGGAACTGATAACTTCTCCTAAGAGATGAAGGTAACCAAGAGAAGATTCAGTGATCACCCTCAATATTGGGAGTTCATGTCAGCTGGGTCATGGCATCAGGGCTTTTCCTCCATTTCATGTCAGGAATGATGTAAATCTAGAGGTGATTCGTCACATACTCTGTGAATTCGTCACATACATAATTACTCCTAGCTCTGAAAACCACCTTATTTAAATTTAAATGAATCAGAATGAGGTGTTAGAGTGTGGGTTTGGGTTATCAGAATATGTGTATACGTATTAGGTTATCAGAGTACTTTTCTTAAGTTCTAAATTCCACCTTTTCCTTTCCCAGCTGTTTCAATTACTCATCAAACATGTAAAACCCTCTTTTCCTCTCATTAAAAAGGAATGGAGCTAAGTTGTAAAATGTATAAACTTTACAATTCAATGCATACATCATGTGGCATCAATCTATGCTCACATTAAGGATATTGGCACACAAGGAAAAGATGAGAAAACAATGAAATACACAAGATTTTGTAGACCGGTAATCTTATTGAAGACAAAGATTCCTCCCAAAATCCAAAGTTATCAGATCATTGTTCAAATCTCTTTTTCTATGCAAAGATATGCTTGATGATCACAATAGTTTAATAGTTAAGTTGTAATAGTGCCCTACAACTACATCACCTTCCATATCTTTTCAATCTGCCATTTATTCGCTCTCTTGATCTGTTTATGCAATACTGTGAGGTAGCAAAGTAGGTGTTTCCTTACTATGGTAAGGAAAAAATGGTACTGTTAACAAACCCCATGATAGGAAACAGGTTTGATGGTAATCTTAGCCTTGCCGCTTTCTTACCTTTTACAACATATGAGGTCATCTCAAAGCCTTTCTGGAAGTTCAAAGAGAATCCAGACATTGAAGTACTTTAACCTAGGTACAGCATTCCACTGATAATGTAGTTCCTTCCTCTAATCCTTTGCTCTCACACACACACATTCACATACAGACACACACACACACTCATACTAACTTGGGGGGAAAAAAAGTGTTGTAACCATGGTTGAAAAGTACATGTCTTAGCAGACCATAGAATTAATTTCTTTTTCATTTTCTTAATTTTTAATTATCTTTCCTGTAATTCTCTTATTTTCTCTATTAATTTAACATCTCTACTGTATTCTCCTTTATGAAAGACATTAATTGGAAAACAGCCTTTACACACTTTCTTATCTTGAAAAGTTCCACTAACAGCTAACTCCACTCCCTCTGAGAATTCCTTTCTGTTTGTCTAGGAAGGCTAAGAACCTACAGAGATAAGCATCTCATTTTATCTAAGAACAGGATGGGATGGGCACTCTGTTCACTAAGTATACGGACCCTACTATTTATAGATATAATTGTTGCTTTTATTAGATTAGGATTAAGGAAACAGGATAGTTTCAATTATCTAATTTTTTACTTTATTGTTTTACATATTGGGTTATATTTACTTTTCATTTTATCTATTTTTTTATTAATTGTTAAATTTACTGTGGTGACATCAGTTGGTAAAAATTAAATAGGTTCCAGATGTACAATTCTATATTACACCATCTATGTGTTGCATTGTGTGCTCACCACTCAGAGTCAGTTCTCTTTCATCACCATATAATTGGTGCCCTCTCTCTCTCTTCCCATACCCGACCTCCCCCTTACCCTCAGGTAACTACTAAACTATTGGCTGTGATATTCATTTTTTAAATATAATTTTTATCTTTTCCCTACAGTTTATGCTCCTGTTCCATGGCCCCACATTGTCTATCACTTGAAAATTTAACACATTCTGAAGTTTCCTAGGATTAACCTTTTCTTTAATTTTATTAAATTTATTGGGGTGACATCGGTTAGTAAACTTATATAGGTTCCAAGTGTACATTTCTAGAATACATCATCTATACATTGCATTGTGTGCTTACCACCCAGAATCAGTTCTCATTCCAGTACCACCTATTTGACCCTCTTTACCCTCTTTTATCACCCTCTCCTCCCTAAACCACTAAACTGTTGTCTGTGTCCATGAGTTTTTGTTTGTCTTGTTTGTTTGGCTGGTTTCGGTTTTATATCTCACATCTGAGTGAAACCATATGATCCTCAATTTTTTCTGTCTGACTTATTTCACATATCACACTGAACATGCCCAATTGCATCCAAGGGTTAATCTTGACTATAAAAAACAGGTTTGTGGCATTATGGTCCTCTTAAAATATCACAATAAATTAATTCTAAAGTAGCTAGTATACTGAATTTTGGCAAAAGAATATTGCATTTTTCATATATAAAATATTTATGTGTGCATATATAATAAGCAAGATCAAAATTATTAGATTTATAAGCAAAATTAGGACGTAGTGATCTATATATCTTTATATAATTATTTGCTGAGACATATGAAATTTGCTAGCATTTATTATGCATTTTCTAAGTGACAGGTACAACAATAAACCTAAAGGTTAAACATCATTTTATTGTTTTCTTATAGGTAAAGAAGTTGGGGCTTGGTGAGATTCTATAACCTTTTCAAGGTCATACAACCTATAAACAGTGGTCTTCACAAATGATAACTTTCAATGCAAATAAAGGTGTCAAATCCCAGAGCACAAGCTCTTAAGTGCCATGTATTATAGTAACCACATTATTACCCATACATTTAACAAACTTGTCTCAGACATTCACTGTTTGAACTGAATTGTTTGTATCCCTTGAAAATTTCATATTTGAAGCTTTAATCCCCAGGACCTCAGAATGTGAACATATTTGAAGATAGGGCCTTTAAAAAGGTGAATGAGTTAAAATGAGGCCATTAGGGTGGGCCCTAACCCAGACTGACTGGTATCCTTACAAGAAAAGGAAATTTGACCACATAGAGACACGGAGAATGCTGTGCACAGTGACCTACCCCAGACCACATGTGGTCAGCTGTGACTCACTCTTAAGGCAACATTTTTATTAAATCAAGTAACAAGTTAAAGAGCACTAATCACTCTGTAATACCACCATTTTGATTCATTAGACAAGAAAAAAAGAGGGGAAGTCAGGATGGCTCAGTAGGTTAAGCACTCACTTTGCAGCCCAGGGTCAGAGGAACAAATCCTGGCCCCAGCCCGTGCAGACCCACATGCTGAACTGGGGAGTGCCCCCAGTTTGGTTGTCACTGGGATGTGCTTCCCATGTGGAAGGCCCCCAGCCCGGTTCTGCCCTGCACAGCCCTGCACCCACCTGTGTGGAATAAAACTATTCCACACAGTTGACACACAGTCGAAAACTGATGACGTACAGCCATGGAGACTGCTCTGGGCCCTCCCCTTTCTCTCTGTTTCTCTGTCTGTCAAAATCAATAAAATAAATCATAAAAAAAAAAAAAAAGAATAAGGAAATTTTTAATAAATATGAAATTAGAGAATTCTCAGGTGTGGTACCAAATTACCAAAATGTGATTTAAAATGTTAAAATTATAAATCCAAAGTTAGGTGTTAGGGCATATCCAATAAATTCCATAATACTCTCCACATGATGACTTTAAATATATACTGAATGCCTCTACTTGCCTGGAACTGTGTGAGAGTCCAGTGTTAATCTTAGGAATAAAACAGACGTGCACTCTGACCTCTAAGAGACTATAGTCTAGCGGGGGTCTCCAAACTACAGCCCGCGGGCCGGATGCGGCCTGCAAGGCCCTCTCATCTGACCCGTGGAGACCTTTTTATCTGAATAAAATAATATTAAATAAATAATTAAAAACAACATCTATGATTTGCTTCTTTTTAATTTGGACTTCGAGTGCGCAGTCAGCCCCCAAACTGCTGTTTGATAGTTAATGTGGCCCGCGGGCTGAAAAGTTTGGAGACCACTGGTCTAGTGGAAGAGGTGAAAATTTATTATGCAAACCATTGTTCAATTGAATCTATGTGTGTGTGTGTGTTTTTAAAGATGTCCATCAAGTATAGCTAGCACATAATACAGATATTTGGCTTCTAAACAGAGATTCACTAATAAAATTAGGTTAAATCCTTAAAAAGTGAGCCAGTATTAGCTGAAAAATTCAGCTAACCAGAATAAATTAATCCTTAAATGGTTATGAGAACAAAAGTTTTGCTCTAGTAATGCCTTTTATCTAATATTTTTAATTTCCACTATATCTCTAATTAGTTATCTAACATTATAAAGTGGAAGGAGTTGAATTTAAAATTGAATATAGAAATTATTTTACATTTAGTGTTTTGTTTTGTTTTTTTAGTTTGAGTGACCCCTCTCCATATGATATAAATGAATGTCAATCAAAAATGTAGTTCAATATCAATTTTAGGAGTTATGTTGAATTTTATTAATTGAAAGTTTGAAATCTCTAGGTGCTGGCAGTAAGGAGAGCAAAAATAAATAAAAAAGATTATCTTGCCTTAAAGAATCCAGTAACTTAGTAGTGAAGATAATACTTGTATCAGAAAAGAAATGATTCAATAGACCATACAACATAAAGTATCACAAAAGAAGCACAGATAGAATGTCTAGGAAAGATATCTTATTTCTATCTATGAATTTTTTGGAAGATGTGGACTCTGAATTGGGCTTCGAGGCATGAAGATATTTGAAAATGTGGGGATGGGAATATGACTGATTTTTCTGGAGAATAGCATAAGCGAAGTCCCAGGAGCAAAATAATGTGGGGACACCATGAAAGACACCTTTTGACTGTCTTGATAGAAAAAGGAAAGTAGAAAATCATTTTAGAAAAGTAGAGTGTCAGAATGGCTCGTATAAACATTGGTAACCAAATCAAATGCTGACAAGTATTTAGAGAAATTAGATCTCTTGCACGTTGTGGTTGGGAAATGAAAACGGTGCAGCCACTCTAGAAAATAGGTTGGCACTAGCTGAAAACACTAAACGTATACTTATTATACTACCCAGTAATTGTATGCCTGGGCATTTATCCCAGAGAAATGAAAACTTATATCCACACAAAAACCTGCACATAAGTGCTCACAGCAGTCTTATCTGTAACAGCCAAAAATTGGAAACAAGCAAAATGTCCCTCAGTATGGGACTGGTTAAACGAACATTAGTACATACTGCACCATGGACTCTGAGTAATAAAAAGGAATGAATGATGTATACTTGCAACAACTCGGATGGATCTCAAGGACATTATGCTGAGTAAAAAAGCCCATCTCCAAAATTCATATACAATAATTCAATTTACATAACATTTTCAAAATTATAAAATTACAGACATGGAAAATGAATTAGTAGTGGCCAGGGGTTAAGGATGGCTGTTGGACAGGAGATTTATGTGACTATACCGGGGTAGCATGAGAGATCTCTATGGTGATGAAAAATTTTATATCCTGAGTGCGGTGATATTTATTGCATACAAATGGCTATGCATTTAATCAAAGTCACTTATCGTTTTGATATAATTATGTAAGATTTAACTATTGGGGAAACTAGGTAAAGCATACACAGGACCTAGTGCACTATCTTTGCAAATCCCTATGGATCTGTAGTTATTTTCTCCCACAAGTTTTAAAAAATATAGATGACAAAATTTGGGGATGCCTAGATAGCTCAGCAGATTGAGCACTTGACTTGCAACCGCAAGGTCCAGAGATCGAATCCCACCTCTGGTCCATGCAAATCCATATGTTGAACTGCAACACAACTGGTAACCACTGGGATGGCAGCATTCTTGCTTCTCAGCGGGGAGGCCCTCAGTTCAGCTGTGGCCCCACATCCACCTGTGTGGTGTGAAACCATGTCACAACTAATGATATACAACTGTGGAGACTGCTTTGGTCCTTCCCTACTTCTCTCTCTCTCTCTGTCTCTTGCCTTCTCTCAAAACAATAAGTCTTTAAAAAATATATAGACTTCAAATTTCTACATTCTTTTTATAAAGTTAAACATACACTTACCATATGACCTAGCAATCTCATTTCTAGATATTTACCCAAGAGCAATTAAAATATATGTCCATTCAAAACCTATAAAAGAATATTTATTGCAACTTTATTAATAATCACTAAAAACCAGAAATAATCCAAATGTGCATCCATTGGTAAATAGATAAACAAATTGTCATGCATCTACACAATAGATTTCTACACAAGAATAAAGAGAAATTAACTACTATACCTACTACAACATAAATGAACATCAAGAGCATTATTCTAAGTGAAAGAAAACAAACACAAATTATACATGATTTATGGTTCCATTTATATGACATATTTTAAGTGACAAATTTATAGGGACATAAATCAGATCAAGGTTTCCCAGGGCTGGGAATCAAGGGAGAAAGCTGATTAAAAAAGTGCATAGGAAAGTATTTTGGGGTGATGGTGCCACTTTTTATCTTCATTGTACTGGCAGTTTCATAAGTGATTACAATATCATAATTCATGTGAGGACAAGCAAAGGTACTGAATTTTTCTTTATATGTATTTTTTTACATCAATAAACCTAACTTGAGAAGAATTTACATTCAATATCACAGTATATTTTTAAAAACATATATATACATGTATATATATGTATACATGTACAGTGATGCCTTGGAATTCTAACTTAATCCATCCCAGAACCCTGTTCAAGTTCTAAAACATTCAACTTCTAAGACGAGTGGGCGTTCGGATAAAGTCACGCACGGGCTGTACAGTCGATACGTTCTATGCAAACGAAGTGTTGGCATTCAGATTCCAAACCAGCATTTGGATTCCAAGGCAAAATTTGCTTGATTTTTTTATTTGGATTCCAAGTTGTTCAAGTTTTGGGGCATTCAGATTCCAAGGTATCACTGTGTGTGTGTGTGTGTGTGTGTGTGTGTGTGTACACACACACATATACATATACATATATATACATATACATACATACATATACATACACACACACACGCACACGCACACACACACACACACACATTAAGGGAGATAGATAAGAATTGACCCAAAAAATCTTAACATTTGTTATCTCTGACTAGTGAAATTACTCATGATATTTTATGTTTCTCTATTTTTCTTTTCTGGTAAATAGTTTGTACTAAGTAGGCATTATTTTTAAAACAAAAATGCTATTTTAAGACTTAGTTTGATCATTTTAGGGCTAGATAGAACATTGGAAGTCATCCAGTTTCTCTCTCTAGTTTGCAGATGAAGATGCCAAGGCTAATACAGAGTGATTTTTCCAAATTGTGTAAATTTAAAATTAAGTTACACACACCCTCAGTACCCCCATCCTCCGAGCTGTGTGATCTAACTGCAAATGTCATGATCTATTTTTGATGGGATGGGGGTAATTTTCATCCTTCCAACATCCCCACTTCATAAAGCCAAACCATTTCAGGATTTTCCTGGACCATTCCCCACCAGTGGGCCTAGACAGTGCCTGGACAGAGAAGACCAGTTCTTCTACTTGCCCCAAGGGAGACTGGTGATATTTTGGAAATGTGTGACTTCCTTTCATTTTGATCTCAGGCAAAATTATGAGTATCATCCACCCACTTGACAGAATTATTGAGCAGACTGAGATGACTGTAAGAAAAAGCTAATGCAACTATTATTATAGGTAACAATTCAAGTCAGACATTGTGAAGCCTACTTGAGAGACAGAAGGATGATATAATCAAAAGTTAAGTGCTAGGTTTTGGAGCAACGCTATCTGGGTTCCAAAAAATACCTTTTTTTTTTATTGTGTGAAGCGGACAATTTACCTAAACTCTCTATTTCAATTTCTTCACCACTAAACTAAGAATTATACTGTAATATCACTTACCACAGGATTGTGTAAGGTAAAGTTTTCAGATGGTACCTGGCACATCGAGAGCACACAGAATTAGCTGCTGTTAGAAATGGTTTCCTGGGAAAGTTAGGGTGTCTCAGTGGGTTAAGCACTCCCTTTGCAGCCCTGAGGACCAAGGATTGAATCCTGAACTTGGACCCGTATGGTGAACAGGGGTGAGCTTCCCATGCAGGAGGCCCCCAACCCAGTTCCTGCCCTGCACGGCCCCCCCGCCCACCTGTGTGGAACAAAACCATGTTGAAAACTGATGATGTACAACTATGGAGACTGCTCTGGGCACTCCCCCTTCTCTCTGTCTCTCTGTCTCTTTTTTTTTTAAATCACATTTTATTCATTTGACTTATTAAAATATACATATTACAATAGCTTGCAGGCACTTACATAATATAAAAACATTCTAGTTATAATTATAAGTTAAAACATAAAGGCAATAAGGGGAGAAGACAAAACAATATGCTGAATGCACAAAGCAAAATAGGTACTAAGAAAACCAGATTGGGTGGTAGCTGATGTTACATAATTTTGAAAACATATTACTTATGCTTCAAAACTTTCCAAGAAAGAAAAATCTAAGCTTTCTCCCTGTATAGGTTATTTTGTTTTTTTCCTTTTAAATACCTTCAGATGTATTCTGATGGGTTATTTTGAATATATAGTATAAATAAATAAAAATGTGATAATACCACCTTTATTTTCATTTGCTGATCACAACACTATTGAGAAAAGCATGTAAACCAGAAGACATAGTAACTAAATTGTTTATATAATAAAAAGATTTTTTTTTAATGTATTCTTTGAAATTAAACATTCACCTAGGTGACATGAATTATCTCTTCCATGCAGTCTTAGGTGTGTTTATTCTTTTCTTAGTGTCCTGAATAGCAATATTCAAACACCTCAAAAAAGCAAATTAAGTTTATGTGGAATGACATTTTATCATTTGGTACTTGTCAGATTAAAATTCTTCAACTGCCTGGATAGCTTCATCAGTGACCTGACTAAACTTATATTAATGAGGACAATAGATTATTTTATATTTTATCCTTTCTTTACTCTTTTTATTTTTTAAATTTCTTACCACAACTGATTCTCTAAAGAGCTGGATTTGTATCTCACACTAAATTTTTTAAAGATTCTTTATGGGGTTGAATGTGCTTAAATCTAACTTTTTGCTTTTTCCTCATTTTAAGTGCTTTCATACAAAGCACAGAAATGGACCACGTGAAATCATGAAAAATAATTGTAACAAAATTCCTTTTACATTGAACTTTTCTTTTTGGAATGCAACTCTTTTCTGTAAAAATCAGTAACTCCTCTTGAAAATTTTAAAAATAATTGCCTCTTCAAAAATTGTTAAGGTTTAGAGTGCAAGTAAAATAAATAGCCTTTTTAAGACACATGCCCAGGGTATGAAGGATTCTACCTTGGTGTATCTCCCATAAGACATCAGCAATGTTTTGTTGTTTGTTTTGTTTTTTATTTTTGTATATAAATGACTTTTGTGTTAATGAACTTTTAATCTACTATGTATGGTCATTTGTTAAAAGTTAATTTTCCTAGATATTACCATGTAATGAGCTTTTTAGTTTTATCATAAAATATTTACTGTATTGAAAGCTGATGAACCATTTACTTAAATGTAGTTGCCTTTGTTTTTTAATATTATTATATTTTATTGTTAAATTTAATGGGGTGACATTGGTTGGTAACAATCAGACAGTTTCCCAATGGACAACTCCACATCACATCACCCATGCATCGCATTATGTGCCCAGCTCCCAGAATCAGGTCCCCCTCTAACCCCATATATCTGGTGCCCACTCTCCCCTCCCCACATGTCTCTCTGTCTCTGTCAAAAACAATAAAATAAAATCTCAAAAAAAAAAAAAAAAGGTTTCTTGGTAACCTGTTGATTATACTGAAAGATTACAATGGGGACATACACTTTGGGGGCTTTTAAAGTATTTTATATTTTGTGGGCAATGTCAACAACCAGTGTCTAATTTTAGGGGTACAAATTAATAGCCCCATTCCTTTAGACAGCTTGTTGGACTCCAGGTGGGGAGGCCTTTGCAAGGAACTGGGTCACCATCAATGAACAACAGCCACACATGTCTGGATAGTCTGATGGGTCATTTGAGCCATGAAGATGTGACACCTTTCAAATAGGTCAGAAAAATCAAACAGCTTTTTCTAAGCTTTTACATTTTTAAACATTTTCCATCTTTAAAAGAGAGAAAGGTTCTAATCATCAAGCCAGGGATGGGAGTGGAAGGATACTGTTATAAGTCCCTCTTATGCCTCTAACTCATTAGCAAGTTCATGAATGTATTAGGATTTGCTGTGGAATTAGGCAGTGTGTGTTTTAATTCCAGTGCTCACTTTTAGCTGAAGCAAAGACTGTGAACACACATTAAATTTGTAAATTACTCATCAAGTACACTGGGAAATGAACCAAGGGGACAAATAGAAGGTAGACCAATTAAATCGAACTAATCAAGTATATCAACCAATGTAATAAGAATATTGCCTTCACAGATATTGAAACAACTCTGTATGATACCACAGTGGTGGATGCATATATTTATACATTTGTCCAAACTTATAGAATGTACATCAGGAGTAAACTCTGTTATAAACTATGGACTCTGGGTGATGATGAGGTGTAAATGCAGGTTCATTAATTGTATCAAATGACCTTCCCTGGTGGGGGGTGTTGATAATGGGAGAGGCCATGCTCGTGTGTGGGCTGGAGGTACATGGGAAATCTCTTACCTTCCACTCAGTTTTGCCATGAATCTAGAACTGTTCTAAAAAATACAGTCTATAATGATTTTTTTTAAATATTGCCTTCAGGGGAAGCTGGGATGGCTCAGCGGGTTAAGCACTCATTTTGAAGCCCTGGGGACTGAGGATCAAATCCCGGCTCCGGCCCAGGCAGACCCACATGCTGAACTGGGGTGTGCCCCCAGTTCAGTTCTTGCCGGGACCTATGTGGGAGGCTCCCGGCCTAGTTCCTGCCCTGTGCAGCCCTGCGCCCACCTGTGGAGTGAAACTATATGGAAAACTAATGCTGTCAACTATGGAGACTGCGCTGGGCCCTCCCCCTTCTCTCTGTCTCTCTCTGTCTCTGTTTCTCTCTGTCCAATTTCAATAAATGGTGATTGCCTGAGGGAAGGGGAGGAGGGGGGAGGGAGAGTGGGAGGGGAGGTGGGAGAGGACACCAGCATTATGGACACACTCAATAGTTTGGTGGTTACTTGGAAAGGGGAGAGGAGTGGGGACGGAGAGTTGCGGGGGGAGGTGGGAGTGGGCACCGGATATATGATGGTGGAGGGAGAGCTGATTCTGGGTGGTGAGCACATAATGCGATGCATGGGTGATGTGATGTGAACTTGTACATCTGGAAACTAATTGTTACCAACAAATATCATCCCATTAAATTTAACAATTAAAAAATATCAATAAAATAAAATCTTTAAAATGGTAAAAAAAAAAAAATTTCCTTCAAAGGCAAAAATACCTGGGACATAGCAGCATTCAATATATAGTGAATTCATTGATGACCCTTTTGACCATAACATTCTACCGTAAATTAGTTAGGGAAGAGTTACAACAATGTTAAGCATGTTTGTTTACATCTCTGAGCCTACTTTTTCATTTTTAAAATACAAAAATATTGTCGTCTACATACCAGTTTCATTGTATGTAGACGCAATATTTTTGTAAAGATCTAAGTGAAAGTACTGCATGAGCTATAAGGTGCTAATCAAAAGCTAGTCACTGGTCTTGGTCTGGACTGGTACTGTGTGCCTCAAGCCGCTTCTCTATCAGGGATGTACACTTGCAAGGCTAGCTCAGTACATCTGAAAATCTCCAAATAAAAAAAATAATAATAAATAAATAAATAAATAAACAAATAAAAATGAGGATGGAATACAGAACAAGGGAGGGAAGAGCTGACACTTTTCTTTTTCTGTCCCTGGGTTAATTAATATATGTAATTTTTAATTAAAGTTAGTCCTTAAAAATATAACTTGTCATCTGGGCGTGGTTGCACTGTGGCATGCCACGGCTCTGAGGGTGGCTGGCACCAGGCCAAATCCACTGTGGGTGTGGAGACAGCCAGCATAACAAAGTATCGCTCCACCCTGTTGTCTTGTTGCCTAATTAGCTGGTATGCTCTGAAAACAACTCTTGGGAGTCGGTGTAATCTCACCTGAGAGTTGTGATGCAATGGAAAATGGCAGCCTACTTAAGGCGGAAATGGAGAATATCTATCCTCTGACGTTTGTTTCTGGGAAGGGAGGCAAGTAGAGAGCACCAGAGGGAGTTGGGAGAGGGCAGAAAGTCCACCCTTGATTCCTTGCCCACTTAGCTTATATTTCTGACCTGAGCAAAAACCATCTGCATAACCAAAACTGCTTAGCCCCAGGCCTCTAGAGAGGAAAAAGTGAATAACAGCTTAGGGTAAAAAGTAGACTCACTAGAGCCTACTTTTCCTCCCATTTCTTGTGGAATTGAGCAATGAGGGTAGATATAGGGATGAGTTTTCTTAGGAAAAGAAAAAAAAAAAGTTGGAGGAGGGAACCTCTCAGGTAAGACCCAGATAAAAAAACATGCTCAACACTCTTGAGAGAGTTGAATACCCAAAGAAACAGGTGTATGTTTATAAATAGCCACAAACTTATAGTTTTTGAACAAAAAGTGAGCCTCTGTATATTCAAATATTTTCCATTTATCAGTAATGCCCAACAAAGGAACACCACCATAGATTCAGGACAAATAGCTAGAGAGTAGCAGAACCAGAACTCATTCACCTTCTGACTCGCAGCCATGTGCTTTTCTCAAACCACAGCTTTTCAATCACCCACTCAGGCCTGATTTGGAGACTGACTCTTCTTTCGTCACCCTGTATTCCAGGGAACACACTCAGACTCATATATAGCATTTTATGTAATGGGTTTGACCTCTAGTTTGCTTTTTTATTAGCTTTACTTTATCTCACTGGAGGCAATTTTGCCCTCTGGGGGATATTTAGCAATGTCTCCAGATGTGTTTGGTTATCACAATTAGGGATGTTCTTTGACATCCAGTGGATAGTGGCCTGGGAGGCTGCTAAACATCCTGCAATTCACAGGATAGCATCTAGCTTCCCTAAGGAAGAATTATCCAAGCCAAAACACCTATAGAGGTGAGAAAAACAAACAAATATTCAAACAAATTAAAAAACAACAACAACCCTGCTTTATGTTTATTAACCAAGAGTAGCTTCAAGCTTCATTAATTATCTCAGTGATTAGAGTTGATTCTGGTACTCTGCTATGACTGATAGAGGGGATAGGGTACTGATAAAAAAAAGCCAAGGGATATTTGTTTTTTAATGATTTACTGGATTGGCCAGTTTCTCATTTCTGATTTTAAAAATCAAGTCCTCTCCCGAGTGAAGAAAACATGAACAATTCTTGAATCTATCAATAACCTGTTGTGGCAAGAGATAGGACCACTTTCAAGAGAAGAGGTAGAATACTGGACATTTTACTATAGCCTTTCTTCTATCAACTTTCCTAGGTGAAAAAATGGTACAGCCACATTGGAAGACTGGCAGTTTCTTACAAAACTAAACATAGTCTTACCATATAATCCAGCAATATCACTCTTTGGTATTTACAAAAGGAGTTGAAAACTGATGTCCATATGAAGACAGGTATATGGATGTTTATAGTGGCTTTATTTTTAAATGCCAAAACTTAGAAGCAACCAAGATGTTCTTCAGTAGGTAAATGGATAAACTGTGGTACATCCAGACAATAGATTATTCTGTCTAAAAATGAATGAAAGAAGCTGGGATGGCTCAGCAGGTTAAGCACTCACTTTGCAGCCCCAGGGGCCAAGGATCAAGTCCCGGCCCCAGCCCGTGCAGACCCATATGCTGAACTGGGGTGTGCTTTCCATGTGGGAGGCCCCCAATTCGGTTCTCATTGGGGCATGCCTCCCATGTGGGAGTCAGTCGGCCTGATTGCTGCCCTGTGCGGCCCCCACCCACCTGTGTGGAATAAAACCATGTCAAAAAATTGATGATGTACAACTATGGAGATGGCTCTGAGCTCTTCCCCTTCTCTGTCTGTCTGTCTGTCTCTCAAAAAAACAATAAAATAAATCTTAAAAATAAAAAGGAATGAACTATCAAGTTATGAAGAGATGAAGTAACTTTAGATGCATATTACTAAATGAAAGTAGCCAATCTGAAAAGGCTAGATACTGTAGAGTTCCAAGTATAGGGCATTCTAAAAAGGCAAAATTATGAAGACAGTCCAAAGATCAGTGGTTGTCAGAGGGTGGGAGATAAGGTTAGGGTCCTTAGAGCACAGAGGATTTTTAGGGCAATGAAAATATGTTGTATAATTCCATTTGATGAATACATGTCATTGCATATTTGCAAACTCATTAGGATATATAGCATAAAGAGTGAACCATAATGTAAACTATGGACTTTGGGTGATTATGATGGGTCAATGTAGGTTCATTAATTGTAACAAATATCCCACTCTGGGGGGAGATATTATTAATGGGAAAGGCTGTGTTTGTGGGTGTTGACAGGAGATATATGGAAAATCTGTACATCTTCCCCTCAATTTTGTTATGAACTTAAAAATGTTCTGAAAAATTAGTCTTAATTTTAAAATAAATCTTACCTTGTGACTTCAATTCACAATAATACTTCAATGATCCCCTCACCCTCAGGATCAAGATCATTCTACTCATGTCTGCTTTTCAAATTCCACATAATTTAGTTATGGCTTAACCAGTGGAATATATGTGAATCTACATGAGTCCTTTGACCAACATCCTGGCTAATGAATGCATCTTCTTATTCCTCTACTTGTCACTATGGAAAGAGTAAGGATTTTAAAGCCAAACACAAACAAATTAAATTCAGGCTCTTCCACTTCATACCTACATCATCTTAAGGATTTCACTTAACCTAGCTTCATCTATGAAAAGATGATACTAATATAAAGACTACTGATAATACCTACAGTGTTTATAACTCAGGGCCTGGCACATAGTAGTAAGCTGACCAGACATACCATTTTAAATGGCACAAAAAACAACGGTTCTCTCCCATTTCAGACAGTATGTATGGTCAGCCTACTGACACCCTGACCTTATTCCAGTGAGACTAGGATGAGCATATGTACTGTTTGAAACAGGATAGTATCATTATTTTCTGTTCTATTTAAAATAGTACATCTGATCAGCCTACACAGTAGGCACTAAATAGTTGGTAGTGACAGTGATAATGAGGATGATGATTTTCTGGCCACTGAGCAGAAATGCAGAGAGTAGAGTTTCTCTCTTTTAATACTTCAACCAAGTCCCCACTAAATCAATATTGACTTATTCAACACATGTGTATTTTTCCCTAACTATTAGCATTCCTGATCTGAACCACATATTCAACCTCATGCTGTTATCTTTATATAAATAAAACCATTCACCAAACAGATATCTTGTAGATTAATAGAATTTAATTATTTGAAGTAGGGATTCTGAAAGTAAATTGCCTCGTTTTGCATTTGCCACTAACTGTAAACTTGTGCAAGTTAGTTTACCTCTCTTTGCCTCAATTTATTCATATATAAATTCTGGATAATGCCAGTAGCTATCTCATAATTAAAGAATTAAATTTATATAAGTCAGCAGCCATACAAAATACTTAGAAAGGTTCCTCAAAATCATAGGCTCTCAATAAATATTTTCGATTATTATTTTATTTTTGTTTACTCTGATTACACTCTCCCCACTCCCTCCCAAGACATTTAGCATTATCTGGCCAAAGAGGATCCTTGGAATTCTGTGAAATAGGATTCACTATGGGTTCACAAGGCTTAAAAACAGACAGTACTGGGAGTTTATGGAAACCAGCATAGTTTACACAGTGTGATGGGAGTGTGAATTGATATAACCTTTCTGAAAAACAATATAGAAAGTTCATAAATATTTTAAATGGGCATATCTTTAATCTGCAACTTAAGTTCTCTATGCCAATAAAATGATAGATCAAATACACCAAACTGAGCATATAAGTTGGACAACTGCGTAACTTTATAGAAAAGAAAATAACAACTTAAATCTACACCAAAGGAAAAATGGTCAAATAAACCATAGGATATTTGTGATGCTGCTATTTGCATTTGAGCCAATCATTCCTTGAATCCCAAATCTCTATTACTATAACCTATCCTTAGTAAACATCTCTAGTTTCAATTCAATTTCTCAAGACAAAGACCTATGATTGTTAGCTTTTTTCTATCTAATCTTTCATTAATTCTTATTAATTCTTCCTCTACAACATACCCTGCAAGTCTCCACTTTTACTAACTGAACAAAGCCACTACCATCATTCATATGGACTCCTGTTCTAGCCTCCTCAGTTTCCTTGTGTCCATTCTGACCCCACCCCACCAATCAATCTTTCACACAGTAGTCTACAATATTATACCTTCAAAAAACATGTCAGATCAATTAAATCACTCTCTTAGAGCTTCTAATTGTTTTCCATGAAACCTCACATGTGGAATGGGATCCAAACTTCCAGCTGTGTTCTACAAGATGAATCCCTAATGTCAACTTCTATTGTTTCTTCTTCTCACTTATACTCCAATGCCATCAGTGCTCTTCCTGTTTCTTCCAGGTCAAGTTCATTCCTGTCTTAGAATCTCCTACCACCTTAACTTTCTGCCTGGAAAGTCCCTCTCCTAGATTTGTGAATGGCTGACTCCCAAACATGGCTCAACTTATTTTTTTCAGACAGATCTTTCATTACAACCAAATCTAAAGCAGACCCTCCATTCACTACATCCCCAGTTCCAGTCATTTTCATGACATGGTTTATTTTATTTGTACAATAATTATTATCTAGAATCCTCTTTTTATTGGTCTGTTTACATCTTTACTATGTGTCTTTCCTACTAGAATATATGCTCCATAATACAATGACCTCACCTGAGGAAGAATTCTGAATTCTTGTTAAATTTTACTCAATGAAGATATATATTTCTTAGAAAATATTTTTATTAAAATATAGGTAACATGCAATATTATACTAGTTTTAGGTGTACATCATAATTATTCAACATTTATATACCTAAAGAAGTGATGACCATGGTAAGTCCAGCAACCATCTGACATTGTACCATACTATGACAATATTATTAACTATATTCCCTATGCTGTACATTACATCTCCATGACTTATTTGTTTTATACCTGGAAATTTAAACTACTTATTCCCCTTCAACCTCCACCATTTTGAAGTTTTCAATTACAGTTGGCATTCAATATTATTTTATATTAATTTTAGGTGTACAACAAAGTGTTTAGACATTTCTATTATTTAAGAAATGCTCCCCTAATTAGTTTAGTACCAACCTGTCACTATACACAGTAATTACCATATTATTGACTAATATTCCCTATGCTTTACTTTACATCCCATCATTATTTTGTACTACCAATTTGTAGTTCTTAAACCCTTCACTTTTTCCATGCTGCCCCACAACCCCTTCTCAATAAATCTAGTCAAATTCATCTACCCATCTGACAGCATAGATAGTTATTACAATATTATTGACTATATTTCTATTACTATACTTTGCATCCCCATGACTACTTTATAACAACCATTTGAACTTCTTAATCCCTTCCCCTTTTTCACCCACTCTCCACCCCACTTCCATCTGGCAACCATCAAAATGTTCTTTGTATCTATGAGTTTGTTTCTCTTTTGTTTGTCTGTTTTGTCCTTTAGATTCCACATATAAGTGAAATCACATTGCTTCTGTCTTTCTCTGTCTGATATACTCCATTCAGCACAATACTCTCTGGGTTCAACCATGTCACTACAGATGGCAAGAACCTATTCCCATCCATGGCCAAAGAATATTTCATTGAATATATGTACCACCTTACTCTTAATCCATTCATCCATCTAAGGGCATGCAGTCTGCTTCCACATCTTGGCCATTGTAAATAATGCTGCAATGAACATATGGATACACTCATCCCCTCAATGTAGTGTTTGGTTTTCTTCAGATAAATACCTAGAAGTGGGATTACTGGGTCCTTCTCTGTCTCTGGTTATAGCCTTTGTTTTAAAGGCTTTTTGTCTGTTATAAGTATTGCTACTCAAGGTTTTTCTTTTCTTTTTTTTTTGTCCATTTTCATGAAATATCTTTTTCCATCCCTTGACGTTCAGTCTATGTCTTTCTTTTTTTTCTTTTTTAAAGATTTATTATTAGTAATTTTGACAGAGAAAGAGAGAGAGAGAGAGAGAGAGAAAAGGGAGAGGACCCACAGCAGTCGCCATAGTTGCATGTCATTAGTTTTTCTACATAATTTCATTCCACACATGGGGGCAGGGTTGCACAGGGCAGAACCAGCTGGGGGGGCCTCCCACATGGGAGGCACACCCCCACGAGCTTGGGGCCTCCCACATGGGAAGCATGCCCGGGGCGGGAGCTGAACCAGGGGCCTCCTACGTAGGAGGTTTGTCCCAGTGAGAACCAAACTGGGGGCACACCCCAGTTCAGCATATGGGTCCACATGGGCCAGGGCTGGGATTCAATCCTCAGACCCAGGGGCTGTAAGGCAAATTCTCAACCCACTGAGCTATCCCTGTATCTTCTGGGTGTCTTTCAATCTGAAGTGAGTCTCTTATAGGCACCATATGTAAGGGTCTTGTTTTCTTATCCATTCAGCCACCCTATCTGTTGAATGAAGCATTTAATCCATTTACATTTAAAGTAGTTGTTAATAGATATGTAGTCATTGTTATTATATATATATATATATATA
>PVKE010027113.1:0-21817 GCA_004027555.1 Craseonycteris thonglongyai | reverse complement strand
CGTTCACTCCTCACAGCTATAATTATCTCCATTTTCAAATGAGAAAAGCAGGTCTTCGAGAGCTGAATTAACTTGCCCAATATCACACAGTGTGGCCGGTCTGCACATTCAAGCCTGTCTGAATCCAGAGCATTTATACTGTGGGGCCCCCAAAATCCCTGAGAATGGGTCTAGGACATACACATTTTTCAGCCCTCATCCCTTTGAGTTTCTGATTAAGTCTCAAGTGCTGTTCACAAAGCTGCATTGTACACAAGCATCCAGGTCATTCCAATGAAGGTGGTCCAGGCATCATGCTTGCAGAACCTGAAGGAAATCACCATGTGTGGGTTTGTAAATGTCAGTCCTGGGGTATCACCGTGAGTGCCAGAAAACACTGTTTGATGTCTTTGGAGGAATTACTTATAGCCAACAAGGTGCAGCCAATCCAGTGACCTGCAGCATTTACAGAATTGTCTTAATACCTTGAGAGAATTACTGTGTCCTCGTATACCAGCCAGCTCACAGCTGCAAAAGCACATTGCCATTCCAAAAGAAGGTCCTACTCAATATTTGAGGATGGGCACATCATTCCTAGAAAATTAACATTACTAAGGAAGACTATTATGCTGTCAAAATTGAGTAATGGTTAATGGATAGAATATTCCCAATTTTAAGTTGTTCTCCAACAATTTTTCTTCTTAAATATTTATCACCTATTATTGCTTCTTTATTAGTGAGCACTCTCAGAGCACATGAAGAAATACTTTAGCAGCAGATGAACACTAATTAAATATTTGGAGGGATACCACTGTGATTAGTTTGAGGGCTTAGATTTTGAATTTGGGTTTGTTCTTTACAGACACATGTGTCCACATGCCCTCGGTCGCAATCTTGTATTGCTTATATTCATCATCTATTTCACCAGCAGCTTATTTGTAGTTCATATGATGGAAATCGTGTCTATCACACTCCATAGTGCCCCACCCCCCAAGAATACAGCAGATTTGAAAGGTTCCACACCTGAGCAAACACTGAAGACTACTTACTGATCCAGGGGTTTCCTGACAAGTAGGAGACAAGCAGATAGAGCACCTACTCCTGATAGAATTATTTTATAAGAATGCAATCAAGTCATTGAAGTCCATCTTGGATTAAGAACCCTTTACATTAAGCACTACTTAGAGAAAAGCAGAAAAATAAGAACAGTAGCTACATTCATGTAGCACTTAGAATCTGTCTGTTCATTTGACAACAAACATTCCACATTCTTGGAAAAACTCAGTCTAGTGGGCGAGGGGGGCAATTGTCAAGAAAGCTTTCCAAAATACAGAAGAGTATGATGAGCTCCAGCAGGGATGGATAGAGGCAGAAAGGGTATTACTGAAAGGATACCCTACCCGGTGACGAGTCCTGAAGAAAGGCCAGCGTTTGAGAAGTCAACAAGTAGGGGAGTGGTCCTGCAGGCAGAGAAAACAGTGCAAAGGCAAAAAGGTGTGACGGGGGCTGCCAACCACAGGGCAAAGCAGGACATCCATGTGGCTTGAAGCGTTAAGAAAAAAATACATAGAGCTAGTAGACAAGTAGTCCAGAACCACGTCAGTTAGAACCAGTCACTGAAGACCCAGGACCCCTGAAGAAGGTATTATAGTCCTCATATTAAAAATGCAAAAAAAATTTAAGACCAGCAATGTTTGAGGAGCTAAGATTATGTGTTTTGTAATCACTAGACCTGGGTTTTTTAAAACCTATGCGTTTCCTCAACTTGTGGAAGTATAAAGACCTAAGAACCATAAAGAGGCTACAGAAATCTGTCAATATTCAGGAGGGTATGCATTATAGTGATGTGCACTTGTTCCAGGTTGGCCAGAACCATCTCCTTTTAAATAGGCTAAACCTCTGATGCATCCTAACATGGGGGTTGGAGGTAGCTGTGCAAAGCATATCAGCAGAAAGGCCAACGGCAGGCTGAGGGAGGTTGTGTAAGTGGGACCAATCCAGCCTGGAGCACAGGAGATGACAATCATTTTTTACTGAAAGAACCATCACATTTGAATAATATGTGATCAGAGAAAAAAACTGTAAAACTTTACCATGTGCTTTGGAACCTATTAGTTATTAGTTGCTTTGCTTCTGAAGTGCCTAAAACAATGAGTTTCTGCTTTTGTGATCTAATGTGAGCACTTTAATTACTAGATTTTGTTTTTTTTAATTATTATTATTATTTTTTAATTCTTTTTTTTTCAGATCTATTTATTTATTTATTTTATTATTTTTGACAGAGAGAGAGAGAGAGATACAGAGACAGAGAGAGAACTGAACTGGGGGCACTCCCCAGTTCAGCATATGGGTCCCCACGGGCCGGGGCCGGGATTCGATCCTTGGTCTCCAGCGCTGCAAAGTGAGCGCTTAACCCACTGAGCCATCCCGGCTTTCCCAACTAGGAGATTTTTATTTGTATAACATAAAGAAAAAATATGACTACAATACCTAAGGGGAAAAGTTATATATATATATACACACACACACACACACACACACACACACACATATATATATATATATATATATATATATATATGTATATATATATATATATATATATATATATATGAAAGAACTACTCACAGTATTTTATAACCTGCTGTTTTTGTTATTTTGTGTGTGAATATCTTTCTGTATCAGCAAATACAAATTTGCTTGATCACTTTTAATGACTCTATACTATTCCACTAGATGGATATATCTTTTAATCCTCTACTGAGGTTGTTTCAATCATACTGTATTATAAACATTCCCAGGGCAAACATCCTTGTGCACAACTCTTTGCTCACTTGCCTAATTATTTTCTTAGGAATCCCTAAAAGTGGAATTGTTGAATGGATCTTTGTATTTTCTCTTTCAGGGCAGAAAATGAAAAGGCCAAGGGATGAGGAGGGACAATGTACTTCCCTGCCAACTAGAGGAGGAACTCCAGGGGAAGAAGGGGACTAGTAGAAAGTGCTTCACTCCCCCCATACACACACACCCCACCCCACCCCACCCCCCACCCCGCCAACACACACCCACTCTTCCCCTCCATCTCAAACATCTGCTGAAAGCTGGAGAAAGAAAGAAGAAAAGCAAATACAAAGGCAAGAAGAAAACGGCTTGAAGCTGCAGGTTAGAAGGGCATTTCGTTCCCACCAGGGACGGACACACACACACACACACACACACACACACACACACACACACAGCCCTTCAGTTGCAAACTGCTGCATTTGACATTTCAATGCGACCTACCCGAGGTGGGAGAGCAGGAGCAAAGGAGCTGAATAGGAAGAAGGAAACAACCAAAAAAATCTGCATCTCTTTAACTCTGCCACTTGTTCTTTCTCCCCTTTTTTCCCTTACCAGAAAGTGACATTCAGGAGCCAAAGGGTTTTCTCGGCACTTTCTCTCCCTCTTTTTTCTTTTCTCCCTTTGACATTTAAAAACAATATACACTTGGGTGCTTTGAAAGTTGGAGAGGCATGGGGGCAGGAGGAAAGAGGAAGATTGTTCCTGGAAGAATTGAACCTCAGGAAAGCGGCTTTCATCTTCTCTGTGACTTGTCCCAGCCCCCAGATTCCTTTTCATGGCTTTGGAGGGGAAAAGTGAAAGGACTTGGATTTTTCAAACAAAAAATTAAAATCTAACCCTTTTTTGTGAATGTGCTCTCTGGCCAGGGAGGAAATTTCTTCTTCCTTGGAAAGGCTCTCAGAGCTTTAAGGAACAGTAGTGTTCTCCTGAAGCTAACCTTCAACAATAGCCACAGTCCCTGGGAATGGGGCTTGGGGTTAAGGTGGGGTCAGAGCAAGCCATCCTCTCTTCACACGCACTTGGGCCAAGTAATACAGATGAGCCTTGAACAACACAGGTTTGAACTGTGAGTATCCATTTATATGTGGATTTTTCCTCCCCATAAATACTGTAGATGTGTTTTCTCTTACAATTTTCTTAATGACATTTTCTTTTCTCTAACTTACTTTGTATAAAAATACAGTATACAATACATGTAACACACAAGATATGTGTTCATCAACTAGGTTATCAGTAAAGCTCTGGTCAACAGTAGGCGGTTAGTAGTTAAGTTTTAGGGGAACCAAAAGTTAAACAGATTTATCTATTTAGAGTCAGCACCTCTAATCCCCCCACATTATTCAGAGGTCAACTGTACGACCTTGCAGCCTTTGGCCTCTGGGAACACCACTGTGAGAAACAAGGAACACATGTAACAACCAGGCTTGTCCTTTCCAATTCACACTCTCCTCTCCCCATTTCGCAGATGAGAATACTGAGGTCCAAGAAGATTAAATACAACACTTAACCTCACATAGCTGGGTGAGCCAGGCCCAGGCCCCCAGTCCTTTCTCTTCCAGGCGCTCCCCATCTCACTGCTCCCTCCTGGATCTGTTAAAAGAGACTAGGCCCCAGCTATCCCCCTAAGTTACACAGTGACTGCTCCCTCTGAATCACTGTCTCCCAGGAGCAGTGGCTTTCTCCGCCCACAACAGAGCAAAAATAGCAGGGAAATCAAGTGAAGTGCTCTCCTGGGGAAGAAAGGGGCAGGAATATCATTCACTCACACTGGGGCAGGAATATCATGCACACTGGAGCAGGAAATGAGCAGGCTTGAAACTGAGAGGGAAGAACAAGGTTTTCATTCTGAAGCCGTGCACAGGGACTTAGGGTGGCTGATGCTGGAGTGGTTCTCTGACCTATCTACCAGGGACCCTGAGGGCACCAGGGAGAAAACGGCCTTGTTTTTGTGGTCTGGACAGCTGAAGGAGCCCAGGCCTGAAGCCAAGATGCACAGGTGCCATGGGAAGAGTGGGCCCTCCCAGCTAACCCAGACTGGCATGAGAAGTGCCCACCAAGGCCACAGGGCACATCCCTAGGGAACACATGACAGCACCAGGCTGCTTTGGCCAAGGGCATGGGAGAACAATATTCTCCAGCTGGCCAAAGGGAAATAGGAGCCCATTCACGTGCCTGTCTACAAAGGGGTGACCTTGCTCTGTAAACTAAGCCGGTCAAATGTGATGTGTGGATTATGTAAGTTAAAAGTCTAAACCCTCATAACAGTAAATCCCTGTAGTTCCATGTATGACCAGAAAGGACTAGACTGAATAAAAAAATACCCTCCCCTACAGCAGAAATATACTATGTGATGAAATAGAACTGTTTCTTAAAAAATAAAAAAGCTTTTTGTTTAGAATGGTTTTGAGGTTTTTTTTTAATTGCCAATGATAGTAGAGAACCCAGTTTCCCCTATTATTAACATTGCACATTAATGAGGTCCCTTTGTTGCAACGGATGAACCAATATCAGTGCATTATTCTTCACTGCAGTTCATAACTTTTGTCAGATCTTTTTCATTTTTACCAAATGTCCCATCCAGGATAGCATGGCACAGTTATTCATTGTCATGTCTCCTCAGGTTCCTCTTGGTTCTGACGGTTTCCCAGACTCACTTGCTTGTTGATGACCTTGGCAGACTTGAGCTGTACTGATCAGGCAGTCTGTGAAATGTCCCTCAGTTGAGACCGGCCTACGTGTTCCTCTTAATTTGACTAGGGTATGTGATTTGAGAGGCATAGCACAGAGGCACGGTGCCCATCTCTCACATCGTGTTGGGCAGTGAGGAAGCAGCAACAGCTGGGCCAACAGAGCTGTGATGGGCAGATAGTTTAGGTATGTCCCAGGCTGAGGAGACGCTCACCTATTCCAGAAGCTTCTTTAATTACACATTTGAGAAGAAAAGAGACAAGAAAATGTCTGGACGGCGGCCCCAGAAGTCAGGCAAATAGCTTATTTTTCACCAATAAGTTTGAAGCTCTTCTGTTGTCATTGCCCCATGACAGAGGCAAAATCTTCACTATTTATGCCACTCATTTAAGCCAAAGCTTTGCCCCCACCAAGCCCTCTTAATAGGTTAATATGGCCCCTGAAATGCAACATCTTGACTCATAACTGCCCATAAGAACAGCTTATTACTTTTGAAAGTATGAAAGATTTCCCTTTGAAAAGAAGAGCAATAGGCAGAACGAAAAGTTGTGAGATTCTAAAGACCAGCAAACCACTGGGCTCAGCTGTCTGAAATCACCATCCTGGTCCTGAGTTAAGAACTTGGCCAGAAAATTTTGAGAAAAGTGTATCTTCGAGGAAGCTCTAATGTTCAACACCAAGGACTGGAATAAAACCCAGAATGAAACCCATCTAGCAAATGTCCTTCCCAAACGACATACACACATCTAGGCATGCCCAGCCACCTGCCACCATCACCCTGTGAGACCGACATGGTCAGATGTCATGCTAGCAGAAGACTGTAGTAATTGAAGCTGAGTTAAATTAATTACATCATTGTGCTGTCCAAGCTTAATTCTCCTGGAGTGACATCATGAGACCAGGGCATTACAAAGGATTAGGGACCAAAGGAAGGTAGATGTGGTTAAGGTTTCCAGATGGCCATGACTCATGTCTAACAGTCAAGACTCACATGTGGGCCCTCATGACTCACCACTGATATCGGCACCAGTTCCATAAGGCCTTCACATGTGTGGATCTCAAACCTGGCCCCCTGCTGCTGAGAACACTGAGAGGCCCCGGTTTAGTCAGAAGTGAGGGAAGCCGCAGACAGGACTCACCATCCCCAGTGGAGCCTCTCAAGGTAGCTCTCCTTATTCTAGAAGACTTCGAGGCCATCTTAGCTCAGTGTTGCCCTCAAAGTCCTGCTACTTGGGATGCTAGCTGGTGTTATGTGGTGAACAAAGGGTCCAGGAGTCAAAGGTGTTTGGGGAAAGGACTGATAAATGGGTTTCCTCACTGCAAGCCTCCTTGGGGGCCCTCAACTAGTACTGCTCATCACTGAATGCCCATGAAGGCAACAGAGTACACAGAAAAGTTGGTTCACTGGCCAACCCTTCTGCAAGCAGAATCCAAGGGGCTTAGTGCCCTGAAAAACACACTTTGGAAAAGCCTCTCTAGTTCTGGCTTCTCCTTTCACTGTTCTCTCAAAGACAGAGAACCTCCAGACCCTTAGAAGTCTTTCTAAGACTTCTTCTCCTTCCGAGGTACCCAAATCCTGCAGACCCCATCAGAGACAGGCAGAATGAGAAGGAAGAACAGAAAATGGGGAAGAGAACAGAGGGAAGGAAGAAGGAAAGGAGAAATGGAGGCAGTGAGAGAAGGGAGGGAGGACGCTAGGACCGCTAGGACACTCTAGCACCATGGATTCTGCCAGGCAGATACACATTTCAGACTCAGTCCAAAGGCCACCACTTCCCTGAACTTTCTCTTCCCACCTCAGGCATGAGGATTTCCCAGTCTCCTCCCTTGCACTGGACTGCCTGGCAAGTCAGTACCATGTTTCTCCCACCACATGCCCTCTGGCACCTTAGGCTCTGGCAAAACCAAGAACCAAGAACTTGACGTTCCTCCAAGCATACCATGGCAGCCTACCCAGTATCCATTCTCCCTTTCTTCCTTAATAACAGACCTTGAGATTAATTGAGGGCTGCGATGTGCTCAGTTAAAAGACTATATTTTATGGCCTCCCTTGAATCCAGGCAGAGAGTGAGAAGTCTCTTTTCTAGGGGGCTGGTTCAGATGGAAATAATAACCTTTTGCCCTTTTTCCATCTCCTTTCTCTCTGCTGGAACATACACATCCTGGCTAGAGCCCCAGCATCCATCTTGTGACCTTGAGGCTAGAAGTCACATGCCAAGAATGGCCAGAGCAGAGAGCAAGAAGTCGTCTCCATACCAGCTCTAATTGTCTGCTTTTTGGACTTTATTTTTAATGAGAGAAAAGTAAGCTTTCATTTAAGTCTCTTATTTGGTTTTCAGTTTTAGACAGCTAGACCGAAATCTGACACAATAGCCATGCACTTTCATGCCTCTAAAAGACTCTGCATAGCTGTTCTCTCCACCAAGAAGAGAAGTAACTTTTCCAGGACCACACACACGTGTACTCTGCCCAGACCCCTCACTTCTCAAAGGGTGGCACCCAGACCAACAGCAGCCTCCCCTGGGAGCTTGTTGGAAATGGATCACAGATGTCTTTAATATAGTTATTTGACTCTCTCCATCATCCACAAAAATGCCACTGTGCAGGAAACCGGCCCCTTTTGTTTAGCTGCTCAAGTGCTCTGTGACATCAGAGAACATCTCTGAATAGAAGCGGGAGTCTGGGGGCTGGTACCCAGGGTGGGAACCCAGGGCTGTGTGACAGTCATGTGTATGTTCTAACCAGGATTCCCCAGCACCTCTGCCTCTTCAGGTGTCCATGGGCATGTGACAGTATCTAAGGCAGAGACTCCTGCATGGCAGACTCCCATAAACAGCAGCTACTGACCCGACAACCGTTCATGAAAAGCACAAAGCCAGCCCGTGACGGAGCATTTCCCCCAAGCTCTCCTGGCAAAGAGCTGTTCCCACGTTTCTTGTGACAGATGTGGCCCTCACTCGTATTCCTCCCTCCCCAAAGCACCATGGATCTTCTGCAAGCCCTTTGTTCTCAGAGTAGCTTAGCAAGGGATCCTCAGAACTGCTGTGGAAAGCTCTCTGGCATAGTCACCAGTGATGAAGCAGCTGGGCCCAGGTGGCAAAAGGACACAGGCGGGGTGAGCCCTGCAGCAGTGGAGAAAAGGGAGCTCAGCTCAGCAGCAGAAACCTCTACTTTCCCAGCCCCAAGGAGAGGGGCTGAGGGCTTGCCACCCCTCTCCCCAGCCTGTGCCTCAATCAGCTAACCTCAGGCACAAGGGCCAGAACATTTTCTTTTCCATAATGCAAGCCAGCTGGTAAGGGGCAGGGGTTTGGGGAAGGGCCTGGCCCAGCTGGGTACACAGCCTGTGAGTGGCCTTCCCAGCCACCCTGGGGAGTTCCATGCTACACGGTGGAGACAGGGGGTCTCTTTCTAATGCAAAGTCAGGGGTCGGCCTTTCTGGGTGGTGCTGAGATTTTGCATTTCTAACAAGCCCCCAATTGATGCCTAGGCTGCAGGACCACAGACCACACTTTGAATACCGAGGACTCAGCACACCCAGGTTTGAATATTGCCACACCACTCCCGATGCATTGAGAAAGGTCTTTCACTCTCCGAGCCTGCTTCCTCCTCTGCAAGATGGAGTGATGATGAGCATCTAGTCCGGGGGTGGCGAACCTATGGCACGCGTACCCAAAGTGGCACGCAGAGCAATTATTTCAGCACGCGGAGCTGTGAATACCATTTTAAAAATTATTGTTTATGCTCTTATAGACATAAAAATAATCGATACCTCTATCTCACTCGATGGGTTGGCACGCGAGTCGAGCGAGTATACTCTTATTTCATAAACTTTGGCACTCAATCGCCAAAAGATTCGCCACCCCTGAGGGCAGTGGTGGGCTGAGCTCCTGAGGAAATGAGGTGGGGAGCTGGAACCCCACCGCAGGCTGTGGCCTCTGTACAGGACAGAAAGACCCTCCTGAGGATGTCTGAGGAGGGTTTGGGGCCCAGCAACACTATTACTGCCAGGAGGTCATGTGACAGCACGGGGTTTTTAGAATCAAAGAGACCTGAATGGCTCACTGAGTCTCAGAAATGCCTCTTTGATTTACAGGCAACAATTTAAAGGAAGGTTTTCGTGTTAGGAAGTTTAAAAAAGAAAAGAAAGAGAAATCTTGTAAGTGCTTACTGAGCTCAGGGCTTAGTACAGATGAGGCACTCAATCAATGTTAGTTTCCTTTTTCCTATGTTGGTTTTCTCTGTTTTTCTATGTTAGTTTCTCATGTTCCTATCTTCCCAGAGAAAACGCAACTACGAACCAACAGGGACCACTTATGGGCTTCTGGGGAAAACCATTCAATGACCATGAGCACAAGTGCTCGTCTCTAAATCACGCTTATTAATCAGGACCTTTTGGTTACAAGTGACAAGAACCCCAACTCAAACCGGCTTAACAGGGTGTTATGGTTCTCTCAACTGAGACGTCCAGTGGGGTTCAGGCATAGCTGAATCTAGGTACTCAAGTGAGATTGTCAGGAACCTGTGTCTCTATCTCTTTCTTCTGCTGTCCTCAGCATGAGTCTCACTCTCTGTATTTGGTGACAAAGTGTCTTCCAGCATCTCCAAGCTGACAGACCATGCATGCACGCGCGCGCGCGCGCGCGCGCACACACACACACACACACACACACACACACACACACACACACATGAGATTCTCTCTTCTGGAAAGATCCAGAAAAGGCCTCGGGAGTGATTCTTAGTGACCCAGATTGAATAGTGTAACTGTCCCTGAGTGAACTGCTGTGACCCAGTTAGTGTTGAGTGACAATGCCCTCCTGGAGCCTAGGGTTGTCATAGCAAAGCATCACAAGCCAGGTGGCTTAGGCAACAGAAATGCATTGTCTCTCAGCTCTGAAGGCCAGAAATCTGGAGGTTGGTTCTTCTTGGAGGCTGTGAGGGAAAATCTGTTTCGTTCCTCTCCCCTGGTTTCTGGTGGCCCTGGCAAATCCTTGGTGTTCTTTCACTCGTAATTGTGTCACTCCACTGTCTGCCTCCACTTTCTTCTATTTGTGCCAGCACATGGCCTTCTCATGATGACACCCTTCCTTAGATTTGGGGCCAACCCTAACCCATCTTAACTAATTGACCTCATCTTAACTAATTACATCTGCAAAGACCCTATTTTCAAATACAGTCACATTCTGAGTTTCCACATGAACATGAATTTGGGGAGGGTTGGGGAAGAGACATTATCTAACCCAGCACAGGTGGTAATGCAGAAGAAAACTGTGTATGAATACCAGAAAAGATCAGAACGTGGATGCTTGGCAGGCAAAACCCAAAACCAACAGATGTTTATAATACCACGTAAGTCACCCATCATCAAAATCATCGAAATAGGGGAGATCTTAAACAAATCTGTCCTCCCAGTACCTAGAAACGACCGTGCCCAGTTATACATGGGAAATCCTGCAGGGAACTCGATTACTCTGCAGCAACCTGGAATCTCTCTTTGATGGGAAAGGTTCTTAGAAGACAAGCTAAATTTATAACAAGTCAGGAGACTGGAATTCTCTTTCAGGCAAACGCACAGCCTCCCAACTGTTCTGCCTTCACATGTGTCTGATATATTGAGAGCCTATACCCTCTGGGGAATTCAGCTTCCGGTGCATACAGCCCAGCTGTGTCTAAAAATGTAAACTGGCTTTGTGGAGGGAAAGTCAACTATTTCTGAAATCTCCAGCCTCAGGAGGCATACCCTCCAACTTAGCTAAACTAGGACCATCTTCTCAGAATTGCCATCACTAAGAGTCTAACCCAGTTATAGATTTTACTTCCTTTCCTCCCTGTAGAAAATAATAATAATATAATAGCTTTCAATTTCTTAGAGGGAAAATGAACTGGGAGAATTTAAGTCAAAATTTTTACAGTGGTAATCTCTGGATGGTAAGATAAAGAAGAGTTACTGGAGCATAAATTATTTTTGGAAAAAGAAAAAATAATAAAGATATTTCTCAATTAAAAAATACCTTCTTATGGTTCTGTTAAGGCCACTACACCATGCTGGTGAGCTAACAACCATTGATTTAGGATGTCTATGTGAATAAGAAAATTTCTCCCTCAACAACCAAAGCAAAAAATCTGAATGAAAAGAAAGCAGTAGAAACAGAAAAGTACATGTGACAAAATATTCCCAGCCAAGTGACATTTTACATTTTTGCTTCTTGGAGGAAATGTGACACTCGTATTTCCTCCAAGAAGCAAAGATTCCCCATTTGGATGCACTGATAGTCCCAGGGGACCCGAGACCTTGGCTAAGGGTCAAGATTCCCAGGTCTGACTCACAATGTTGTCACTTCCCAGATATATGACTACAGGCAAAGTCACTTTACCCATCTGAGCCTCAGTCTCCGCATATCCTAAAAATATTTCCACTATCCAACTACATTTATATAGTTGTCATAACACTCAAATAGGTCCACCTATGGGCAAGGGCTCTGAACACACGATAAACATTATAGGGGATCATTATTAAAATGCTTTATTATCTAAGCATGTGTGCTTCCTACCAGGTCCCCAACAAAGCACATAACAAACAAAAGGTAATCCTTTTCCTCAAAAGAATGGCCTTTTTTGCTTGTTTATTTTAACATCGGGTGTGCTGAAAGCATAACACTTAGCCCACGAAATGTGAAAGCTTCCCCTCTTATTTATTTATTCCCTTTTAGCTCCTTTTCCTAATCATTAGCCTCCTCCTTTCCTGTAGACATTTTATTCTGGATAATATGTAGCCTTTTGTACCTATTCCTTAAGAGCTGTATATATTTGCACAGTGTATATTCTTATTTTTTGTTAAGTTGTGGTGTTTAATGTTTCATTTTGCTTCCTAGAGTTCTCTCTGTGTTCTCAGCCCAGCTGTGTTGTTGTGTATCTGATTTGTTTCCTCTCGTTATAGCATTGTACTTCATGTGTATCCAACAGTGATTGGGCAGCCTTGTCTTTAAGCTTCATGGATGACTTCCTACCATGAAAAACAACACTGCAATGAACATCCTTGTTCAGATCTCCCATAGGCTGGAGCCCAAGGTATTCATTCACATACTCAGTTTGTTTCCTCTCCTGTCTAATATCCTTGCAGCCCCACCACATTTGGCATTACCCAGCTTCCTAACAGATATAAACTTACAGGGACATCTCGTTGTTTAGTTTTCATCTAATTGGTTACTAATGATATTAAGCACCTCTTTGTGTGTTTATTACTTTAGCTGTTTGTGGGATGGGGGCGTCTTCTAAAAATTGCTGGTTCATATTCTTTTCCCATTTTGTCAGGAGTTACTCTCTTTCTCCTGTGGATTTGAGGATTTTCGTGCATAGCCAAGATATATCTCTATCTCCTTTTTACAAGTCTGCCGTGCATACACTGTCTGCATTTTAAAAATATCCTTATCCCTCTTCTTAGCAGGTAAACTTGAAAATTCTTTCAACTGCTGCTTTTGCTTTTAAATTGTTGGGGTTTTTTTGTTTTCGTTTTTGTTTTCCTACTCAGTACAACCATTGATATTTGCACATTTGGCAAACTCAGTTTCCACTTCAGGAGACAATCCTAGTGGCCCATGATGCATTACTGTCAGTATATCATAATCATAGAGTAGTACATAGTAGAAGAAACAGTCTCGTCTGTACTATACAGGTTGGGAAGCTGAGACTTTGTCAAAGAAAAACCACTGTTGGACACTTGTTAAAGGCAGCAATATAGGTTTTGTTCAGACTGCTACCAGAGAGGAGAAAGACTCCAGTATAAACTGAACTCAGCTCTAGTTAGAACAAAGGTAAACTTTGGTTTTTAAAGAAAGAACAGAGAGGGTACAATAAAGGGGCTAGAGGAAGTGAAAAGGGGGTAAGAAAAAGGGGACTGGGTGAGCTATGGAGAAATGAGAAGTTACAGAAGGGAATTACTGGTAACAGTTTGGCAAAGTGGGTTGACAATGTACATTTTGCAATTTGGCAGCATTGCACTTTCTTGAGCAAAAGCTTGGCATGGGGGCTGGGGTCACTTTTAGGGACATGGACTAGTGCAGACAGAAGCCAGTCTGAAGTGTCTTAGCTCAGCGTTCAGGCAAAGTACTTCTGTGGCACAATGCACACCTTCCAGTGGTTAGATAACTAGCATATGGCTATACAAGCAACAAGGCAAAGACTAGATTTAAATACAAGTCTGCCTGACCACAAAGCCCAAATGCTACCCTGTTTTCGGTTGGTATTTGTAATTTCAATGATGTGCTCATTTGGCATGAGCCCCATGGGAACCTTGTGAGCAGGAAGCAGGCACTTAGCTGGTGAGGCCGCCCAGCTGACCTCAGGATCATGGGTGCATCTCGTCTGATCCTGATGTAGCAAGAACTCTTGTGAAGGGACATGAAAACCATCGTAAAAAAAAAATCACTTTGAGGGGATGCCCGTGTAGCTCAAAATTTTAGTGCTTGCTTTGCAATCACGAGGTCCAGGGTTCGAGTCCTAGCCCCGGCCTGTGCAAACCCCATATGATGAACTGAGGCACAGCAGGTAACCACCAGGATGGCTCAGTGGTGAAGGTGTTCACCTCCCATGCAAGTGGCCCCAAATTCGGTTCCTGTCCCGCATGGCCCCACATCCACCTGTGCGAAATGAAACCATGTCACAACTAATGAGGCACAACTATGGAGATGGCTCTGCCTCTCCACCCCCACTCTCTCTGTCACCTCCTCTCAAAAAATAAATGAATCTTTTTAAAAAAATCACTTTGTATTAATCTGTGACCACGTGAGGGGAAAAAAAAAAACTTCATGGGAAAGTTGAATGAACACTTAATTTAAGGTATAAGAATATGCAAGAAAACTATTTGCTTCTTAATAGGACTGCAATAGAACTTGAGATAGAAAGCCTAAACATTTTCTTTGCAAACACTGGTATGGGCTGTCAGAAGTTTCTAGAAGAAGCCCTCTCAAATGTCAGCACTGTGAGACACAATGAACTCCCTGAGTCGGTTTTGGCAGAGAGCACAACTTTAAGAATCACCTGGAAATTAGCCAGGAAGCACTTTGCTGCAAGCCACACCCTTCACCAAAAGAGACATTAAGCACCCCTGCTTTCCTCCGCAGAGAACAGCAGGTTGTAAAACTCAAGTCCCTCTCAGAGTCTAATTTAGATAATTATAGTTTGCCTCCTAGGACTCTCCTGGCGGATGCAACTGGATTTGGCTGTCATCATTACTGCTATTCTTCTAAATTACTGGGTATGGCAGGCTGATGAGGCCAAGCCTCCTACAGGCAGAACCCAGCAGGCAAGGTGGTTTCCTCTATCAGCTAACCAGTCCCTGTCTCACTCAGAGGCGATTCTTTTGCACAGAGCACAATGCACCTACATTCGGTGCAGCGTCGTAGGAAAAGTGAGTCGCGTCTCAGGTGGATTTTCCTGTCGATGCTCTGTCCTGGGAGCTGAAATTCTCCTCCACGATAGGCAGGGCTCCGGAGTAGCAGGTGGCCTCTGATTCAGAGGCAGCATCCCATGGAAGTGAAGAACATTTCATCAGAACCGGACTGTGACTGACGGGCGGGGGCAATACAGACACTTTCCTCACAGGGACTCAGGAGGAGTCTCATTCGTTATGGAAATAACTGGATTCAGAGAGAGCCTGGTCCCAATATATACCCCACAGCATCAGCTCTTACCTGTCCATCCAGGATCAAGCCACTAGCCTGTGTGAGCGGGGCCAATGTCACCCAGTTATTACAAATGAAAGTGGCTAGTGCATACATACCCTTGACCCTTGAACAACATGGGTTTGAACTGCACAGATCCACTTACATGCAGATTTTTCTTTTAATTGAACTATACGATTCAAATCCAAGTTATCCAAGGTTAACTATATAGGTTGCTGTAAAGAGGTGAGTTATTATGACAAATGGTAGACCCTTGTTTGGTGCACCAGGGAGAGAATGGACCTCGGGGTCTGTCTGAAGTGGGCTCTATCACATACTGGCTGTGGGCTCTTGGCTCACCCACCTCCCCTTTCTGTGCCTCCATTTCCCCATCTGAGAATACACCATTTCTCTTAATTCCATTCCAAGGCTTCTAATCTCCGCCTGGGCCTAGCTCGGACATTCTCACAAGACCAGATTTCATAACCACCCCAACTTGTGGTATTTATTCCTATATCAGAAATAAATTGCCTAGAATAAAGACTAGACTGTGAAACTTAGAATAAAGGTACTGAGAGACCCCCTGTGGGGACTGAAGAGGGGGAAAAAGGGAGAGAACTCTTCACACCAACTGACACTAGATGGAGAGAGAAAGTACCTGCTAGGAGGCATTTCATGAATCAAGAATGGAAGGGGTTTTCAGAGGTGCCCTCAGGGACCTGACACTATTGCTGCCATAGCCACAGGCAATCCCCTAGTCCCAAGACTTTCAGTCCCTTAGAGAGGGTCTAACTGAGATGCCACCAGGGAGCAAACTTTTGACATATCAGTCTCAGCACTGTTACGCTCACTGATGCCTTTTCCGCACCTCATGACAACCAGCTTGGACAATCAAGCTAAGCCAGTGACATTTACTCACTTTTGGAGTGTGCTCAGACTTCCTTGGCTGGGGGCTATGAACTGACAGCAAAGAGGAATGAATTAGACCAGAGAAGAATGAGGGCCAAGCGCTATTAACCAGGAGACAGCTGCCTGTCAGCTGAGGAAGGTGGGACCTTGAGTTCAAGGCTGCCCAGACTCCACATGCACTATACCCTGCCTTTCAGTTCACACACAACCGAGAGAGACAAAAGCCTCCAGGCCATGCCCTCCAGAAAGAAGAGGAGGTAAGTCTTAGAATGGGTTTCTCTGAGCCCCCACTGGCCAGGACTGGAGTCTCTGGGGGCAGGAGCCATTATGAGCTGCCAGGTTGGCAGCCACCAGACACACACACATACCCTGGTGGTCTTGTTGGGATCCTTCCAAGTTTGCAGCTTAGAAGGGTCTGCTGCGCCCCCCCCCCCCAAAATGAGAAGAGAACTTATAGGTGTGGGGATAGGGGAGGGCATCACAACTGTCCTACCCACACACCAGATGCAGCTCGGTTCCCTCGGGCGCCTGGACCTGTGCTGAGCACACACCTGGCACTCAGCAAATGCTACAGCTGGAGGGGACAAGTGCTGACAGAGATTCTGGTCCTGTCCATGGTCTTGGACAAGCCCCTTGACCCCTCTGAGTCTCTGCTTCCCTCTGAAAACTGTGATCATAATAACACTTGCCTCCATGGGTACATGAGAGATAATGGGAGAATACAGGGGAATCATTCAGTCAACACAACAGCAAGAGAATAAAAGATGAGGAAATAGTCGCCTTCTCATTCCTCCCTGATATGCTCAGTTATTAATATTTCATGACTAATCAAATAGAATCTTTCACACTTTCTACTATTAAAGTGGCCACGGACTGGGCTCATAATGGACACACACTCACACACTCACTTTGCCCCCTGGACCCTGCAGCCCCCCTTACACCCTCCCCCCCACCCCCACCCCAAGTTCCCTGTCTTGGTGAGTGACACCAGCACTCATTCAGTCCAGGGCTGAGCACCCAGGCAGCCATGATTGACACCACTTCCACTCCCTGGTCCACTTCCAAATCTTGAATCCATTTCACCCTTGCAGAGCGTTCAAATCTCCTGTCCCACCTGATGCAGGCAGGACACCATCCTCTCTTGCCTGAGATATTCCAACTGCCACAAAGCCCCCTGGCTCCCACAACCCCTCCTGCCCCCACACATCACACCCTTTCTACCTACTCTCTGGTCACACCCCTCTTCTTAGGCAGGTCAGGGTAAAACAGGCTGGTGAACTTGGCCCCTGGGTTCCTTATCGGCCTTATCCCCACACAGTCTGGCCCTTTTGCCGCCTGCCTCTTGTCCCAGGGCCTTTTGCCAGATCTTCCAGCAGGTGTTTGCAGACATTGTTCTTTCTAACTGAAACAATCCATTCTTTCTCCACCTGGGCACTCCCATCCTTCTCTCTGACTCCCATGCAACTGTCTTTCCTGGAGAAACTGTTCCCTGACAATGACCCCTGACTCCACTCCATAACAACCCAGACCCCTTGGAGAATGGAACTGCTCCTGGACACCTTACATCTTTCATCCTTGCCACGATGCACAGTTTGTGTGCGTGTGTGTGTGTGTGTGTGTGTGTGTGTATATATATTATTTATTTATTTATTTATTTATTTATTTATTTATTTTGACAGAGAGAGACACAGAGACAGAGAGAGAACTGAACTGGGGGAGCTCCCAGTTCAGCACATGGGTCCGCACGGGCCAGAGCCGGGATTCGATCCCCAGTCCCCAGCGCTGCAAAGTGAGCACTTAACCCACTGAGCCATCCCAGCTTCCCCTATGCACAGTTTTTAATGACAGATTTGAGTAATCTTTTCTTACCTCAGTCTCCACTACCAGATTAAAAGCTGTAATGACATCTGTTCTGCTCACCTCTGCATCATTAGAGGTTAGAGCTGGCCACAGGTGAGACACCTGAGCTACACACATACCAATTTGCCCCCTCATTTACAGGCAATGACTGCTGAAGAAATGATCCCAAGGGAGCCAAAACTGCCTTTATTTTGTAACATTTTTTAAGACGTCTTTCCATAAACACTTTTATTTTATCTGAATGAGCCTCATGTAAGTGGGCTGTTTAACCATTAATCTCAGGTGATGGTTCTCAAACGTAGCAGCATAGTGTACCAACCAGCTTTCAAAGTATGCAGAAACCCAGCTCCCATCCACGGGGAGTTTATTTTAAATGGTCTGAGAGGGATCAGAACCTTGCTTATTTATTTATTTATTTTATTTCCCCCCAACTGACTCTCTTGTGCATCCAGGATGAGAACACTGGTTCAGTGTGGGCACACCTTTGGTCCCAGGCATCAGGAGGCTATAGTGTCTTCAATCTGAAAAACCCACCTGACTCGAGAAGCAGCCCGGTCACTAGATATGGGGCAGGGGGAGTAGGTTCCAGCCCTCAAATAAGGGGCAAATAAAACCAAGGCTACCTGTCAGCACTGTCACCAAGCAAAGGACAAAGCAGGGACCAGGGCAAAGACCTAATCCTGCAGACAGAGGGACCACCGTGTGGGACTGGGACAGGCCCGCTGCTAGGGGAGCCCAGGACACATGTGCACATGCCCTGACCTCAGGCTCCACAGAACAGGCCCCAAATTTGGCGCCCACCTGCTGGCAAGGACAGGGTCCTGATAAACTACTGGCGCCCTCTGCTTTGTCCCAAGCCCAGGATGTGTCTGACATGTCAGCTTGAAATTCTTCAGGGCCTTAAGCCCACTGATTCTGGGGACAACATAATGACAGCCAGGGAAATTCCTCTATAATTTTCAAGGCCTATTCAGTTTGGTGCTTAGAGAGCAAACTCCCCAGTGGACAAAAGAGCTATTTAGGAGCCCAGAGCCCACCCCCTCCTCCTCTGTGCATGGTTGTTCAGCTCAGTGTGTTAGTTGTTTTTGTTTGTGTTTTGTTCTCATTTTTGAAAGCTGGTTCTGTGCTCCAAGAAAAAGACAAGATTGACAACTGGAAGAGAGAGCAGCCCTCTCCTCTCTGGTCTGGAAGGGCCCACATCTCCTGGGCAATCAGCCAACCTAATTTAATGTCGTTGCTAATGATGGGAAAGGGCCGCTGATTAAAAACCTGCAGATAAGGCCCCATCAGGAGGCATGGCAAACCCAAGGGGACTGCAGTGGCTGAACAAAAGAGAAGCTACCAGTAGCTCACATCCCAGCAGGCCCACATCAGAGGGGTCGGATCTGCCACAACACTGCACTGCCCTCACCCACATCAGCATCAGCCACCAGATTCCCGGGGCCCAGCCCTGGGGAGGTATTTGTAGTAAAACTGGGTTGTTCCCCAGAGAGTGTGGGCACAGACAACTAGCTAGGGTCCCAGCAAAGACTTTGGGGGCAGAGGAACATAGCAAAGAAGTATTGCCAGAAAAATAATATTCCTTACCAAGAAGATAGACAGATTTCAGGCAGGGATGGAACCAGGTCAAGGAGTCAGAACCTCAAGAGTTGGAGGGTCTAATTTGATAGCAAGGATCTTGTTGTTGTTCCTGTAATCCCGGCTGTGAAATACTTCATCCCTTCCCTGCTCCTGAGCTACAGAGGTGTATGCACACTCTTCCCCCTATACCTTCTCGTCCTCCAGCCTGGTGACCCGCTCCAACATCTCTTCTTTGCTAGAAAAAGCATGTTAGGTATATGTGCCATGTGGTTACGCACTATCCACTCCCCTTTATCCCTTATGAATGGAACCATATTTCTTTCTAGGGTACAGTGTGCACCCCAGATTGTACTCCCAGTAGGGGTATCTGTGAACACAGTTGGGCAACAAGACACAAATGAAGGGTCTAGGGCAAAGCTTGCTCTTTTCTGACACAGGTTCCCATTTCCTACACACACACACACATACACACACACACAACCTTCCTGCTTCTCCTTGTCTGCAGCGGGGATGGGAAGCTGGGAGTACAATGACCATCTACAACCGCCAAACCACAAACATAAGCACAAAGGTAGCAGAGCTGAAAAGCGGGAGCATTTGCATTTTTAAAGGTGTTTTGGAGCCACCCACTAGTTTAGCCCGCAGAAGTCACATGACCCCACTGTTTAGTTCACCTTTCTGCCATTTGCAGTACACTCAATACATCCAGATCCAAATTCCTGGTTTCCCCTGCACCTGGTCCTCGGCAATCTGCAAGCCACAAATCAAGGAACCATCATCAAGTCCCCATCTCCCCCGTCCTCTATGCTGAAATGGATAATTAACACAGATCTGTCTTTATCTCTTCTTTTCCTCCAAATGACCACAACTCCTTTCCCCCAATTCATTTTCTTCCCAGCAACTAACATAATCTTTTCCAAGTACAGATCTTGGGTCATCCCACACCTAAGAGAAAGAACTAGATCAGGGGTGTCTAAATTATTTGGCTTCCCTGGGCCACATTGGAAGAAGAGGAATTGTCTTGGGCCACACATAAGATAACACTGACAGGAATGCTAGCTGATAAGCTTTAAAAAAAAAAAAAGTCACAAAAAAATCTCATTATGTTTTAAGAAAGTTTAAGAATTTGAGTTGCGCTACATTCAAAAGCCGTCCTGGGCTGCATGCAGCCCACAGACTGCAGGTTGGACAAGCTTGACCGAGATCCTTCACTTGATCCCCAACCTGGTGGCCCCATACCTCCTCTCTGGCCTCTCCCCCATCTGGGCTCCATGAACTCTTGCCTTCTTCTAGTTCAGGGGTTCCCAAACTTGTCCCAAGTTAGAATCACCTGGAATTGTTTTCAATTTTAACTAAACCACAATCTCTAGGGCTGTGGCCCAAGCATCAGTATTTTTTGAGGTGATTCTGGGGGACTACAAATTGGGGGACTACTCTTCACTTAACCAGGTGTGTTCTTGCCATCCACACTCATGGGCCTTTATAAATGGCCTTCCTCCTGCCTAGACCACTCAGCCCAACCCACCAGGCTTCCTCTTCCCCCTACACCTTCACGTCCTCCAGCCAACAGTTCAAATATCACTGTCTTGAGGAGGCTGTTCCAAGGCCCCAAACCAGGTCAAGTGGCCCTGCTCCAAACTCAGTGTCTTCAACCTCCCTGGGATTATGTCTCCAGGTTCACCTTGTAGATGAGGACCTGAGACTCTTCATCTAAGACCCACTGATCAGTATAACAAAGAAACACTCAAATCCAGTCATCAGCTCTCATCTAACCCAGAGACCTGCAGACATTCAGGACTTCAGCAAGGGCCACAGACCCAGGAAGTCTGACGAAGTAGGTCTGGGAAGGGCCCAAGAATTTGCATTTCAGTCCAGTTCCCAGATGATGTTGCTATACATCTGGGAACCACACGTGAGGACCACTGCCCAGGCTCTCCCCTTCTTATACCTTCCAGCCATTGGATGCATTGAGTAACAGGGAAAAGTCAAGTTCAGTTCAAATCCACCTTTAATCTAACAACTGTCTTCTTTTCTTTTCTTTTTCTTTCTTTTCTTTTTCTTCCTTTTCATTTTTTTTTTTTTCCTTTTAAGCTGTATACAAGAGCTATATTCATATCGTTAGAATCTGATGTTCATCCCAGGCTTAAAAAGGGCCTCCGTCCTCCCCACCACGCTGCTAACAGAGCGAGCCCAGTTGTGGCAAAGCTCAAAGTCTCCCCAGGGGGCTGGCGAATGCTCCAACTATATTGACAGCCAAGTGGTAAAGGGGTCTGGCACACCCAGGCCAACCCCAGCAC
>PVKE010027112.1:0-21800 GCA_004027555.1 Craseonycteris thonglongyai | reverse complement strand
CCAGAAAATTCAAGAGGAGGCAGTACTACCCAACTCTTTCTATGAAGCTAATATCACCCTAATACCAAAACCTGGGAAAGACAATACCAAAAAGGAAAACTATAGGCCAATCTCACTGATGAACACTGATGCAAAAATCTGAAATAAAATTTTAGCTAACAGAATACAACAATGCATTAAAAAGATTATTCACCATGACTAAGTGAGATTCATCCCAGGGGCACAAGGATGGTTCAACATACGCAAATCAATCAATGTAATCCAGCACATAAACCAAACAAAGGATAAAAACCACATGATAATCTCAATCGATGTAGAAAAAATATTCGACAAGATACAACACCCATTTATGATTAAAAACACTGAATAAAATGGGAATTGAAGGAAAGTACCTCAGCATGATAAAGGCCATATATGATAAACCCTCAGCAAATATACTGAGTGGGGAAAAGCTGAAGCCTATTTTCCTAAAATCAGGAACAACACAGGGATACCCCCTGTCACCACTGCAGTTCAACATAGTTCTAGAAGTTCTAGCCAGAGCAATCAGACAAGAGAAAAGAATAAAAGGAATTAAAATTTGGAGAGAAGAAGTTAAACTGTCACTCTTTGCAGATGACATGATTCTGTATATAGAAAACTCTAACGACTCTATCAGAAATCTATTACAAATAATAGCAAATACAGTAGAGGCGCAGGCTACAAAATCAATGTCCCAAAATCAACTGCATTTTTGTATGCCAACAATGAAACTTCAGAAAGAGAGATGAGAAGATCCATTCCCTTTGCCATTGCAAACAAATAAATGAAATACTTAGGAATAAATCTAACAAAGAACGTGAAGGACATATACACTGAAAACTATAATATACTTCTAAAAGAATTTAAAGAGGATACAAATAAATGGAAAGACATTCTATGTTCATGGATTGGAAGAATTAACATAGTTAAAATGTCCATACTCCCCAAAGCAATATAAAGATTCAATGCCATTCCCATCAAAATCCCACAGTCATTCTTTCAACAAATAGATAAAAAAAATCATCAAATTTGTATGGAACCACAAAAGACCATGAATCGCAAAAGCTCTCCTAAGAAAAAAGGATAAAGCCGGGGGCATCTCACTGCCTGACTTTTATCTGTACTACAAAGCCTCAGTAATCAAAACAGCTTGGTACTGGCAGAAAAACAGATCCACGGACCAATGGAACAGAATTGAAAACTCAGAAATAAATCCACAAATTTATGGACAGATTATTTTTGACAAAGGATCGAAAAATATACAGTGGGGAAAATAAAGCCTCTTCAGTAGATGGTGCTGGGAGAATTAGAACACCACATGCAAAAGGATGAATGTGAACTGTGATCTCTAGACATATACCAAAATTCACTCAAAATGGATTAAAGACCCCCAAATAAGAAAGGAAACAATACATTGCATAGAAGAGACCATTGGCACTAAACTTATAGACCTGCGATTAAGGGAGGACTTTATGAATCTGACCTCAATGGCAAGGGAAGTAGAAGCACAAATGAATGAATGGGACCTTATCAAGCTAAAAAGCTTCTGTGCTGTAAAGGAAACTATCAACAAAGCAAAGAGGCAACCAACAAACTGGGAGAAAATATTTGCAAACAATGCCTCTGATAAGGGGCTAATATCAAAAATATACAAAGAACTTGTACAACTCAACAAGAAAAAAACAAGCAATCCAATTAAATAATGGGCAAATGACCTTAACAGACATTTCTCTCCTGAAGACATACATATGGCCAACAGATATGTGAAAAAATGCTCCACTTCACTAGCAATTAGGGAGATGCAAATAAAAACCACAATGAGATAGCATCTTACACCTGTTAGAATGGCTATAATCAACAAGACAAGGGATAACAAGTGCTGGAGAGGCTGTGGACAAAAAGGAACCCTCATACACTGCTTTTGGTAATGTAAACTGGTACAACCACTATGAAAGGCTGTATGGAGATTCCTCCAAGAATTACGAGTGGAATTACCATATGACCCAGCCATCCCTCTACTGGGCTTCTACCCCAAAATCCTGAAAACCTTAATCTTTAAAGATGTTTGTACCTGCATGTTCATCGCAGCACTGTTCACCGTGGCCAGAACATGGAAACAACCAAAATGCCCTTTGATAGATGACAGGATAAAGAAGATGTGGTACATTTACACAATGGAATACTACTCAGCGATAAGAATTGATGAAATACAGTCATTTGTGACAACATGGATGGACCTAGAGACCATCTTATTAAGTGAAATAAGTCAGACTGAAAGAATCAGGAAACATATGACCTCACTTATAGGTGGAATATAAAACTGAAAGTTACAAAGACACATAGACCTATGGACACACTCAATAACTTGGTGATTGCCTGAGGGAAGGGGAGGAGGGGTAAAAAGAGAGGGAGGGGAGGTAGGAGAGGGCACCAGTGTTATGGACACATTCAATAGTTTGGTTGTTACTGGGAGAAGGGGAAGAAGGTGGGAGGGAGAGTTGTGGGGGGAGGTGGGAGCTGGCACCAGATATATGGTGGTAGAGGGAGACCTGATTCTGGGAGGTGGGCACATAATGGGATGCATGGGTTATGTGATGTGGACTTGTACATCTGGAAACTACCTAATTGTTACCAACCAATGTCACCTCATTAAATTTAACAATAAAAAACAAACAAACAAACAAACAAAACAACAAGAATAATAGGTGTACCAGAAGGAAGTGAGTTGGTATCTTGTCAGAGCCTTTTAAAGCAGATAGTAGATGGGAACTTTTCTAATGTAAAGGAATAGACTGGGACCACAATTTAAGAAGAAAGAAGAGCCCTAACTACACAGACCCTAGTGTAGTAGATTTTCCCCAAGGCATATTATTCTGAAGATGTCAAAAACCAAAATCAAAGAAAGAATCCTCAAGGACACCAGGTGAAAAATATATATAACCGTTAGAAAAAAAACCCGTCAGACTATCATCATACTTCTCAGCAGAAACTCTGCAAGCCACGAGGGAGTGGAGTCAAATTTTCAAAATTGTAAAAAAAGAAACTATCAGCCAAGATGCATTCAGACATACAGGAGCTGAGAGAATTCTCCAGCACAACCCAGCATTTCAAAAAACATTGAAGAAAGTTTTTTGACCTGAATCAAGAAATCAAAATAAATGGGGAAAAGTTGGGACAACAAAGAAATAAAAAGAAAGGAAGAAATTGATACAGAAAATCTTCATATATCAATAATTACCCTAAATGAAAATGGACTGAACTGACCAATAAAGAGGCACAGACTAGCAGATTGGATTAAAAAACAAAACCCAACCATATGCTGTCTATAAGAGACACACCTTAGACACAAGGACAAACACAGACTCAAAGTGAAAGGGTAGAAAACAATACTTCAAGCAAATGGCATACAAAGAAAAGCAGGGGAAAAAAAAAAAAGAAAAGCAGGAGTGGCCATATTGACTTCTGATGAAATAGATATCAGGATAAAAAGAGTAATAAGAGATAAATATGGACATTTCATAATGATAAAAGGAAAAATATATTAAGAAGAAATGGCACTCAATATATATGCCCCTAATTAGGAAGCACCAAAATTTACAAAGCCATTACTAACAAATCTAATAGGAAAAACTAACAAAAACAGTTACAACAGAGGACCTCAACACCCCTTTGACAACTCTGGACTGATCATTTATGCAGAAAACAAATAAGGAAATAGCAGCCTTAAATAATATATTATAGCAATTGGGCATAGTTGACATTTATATGACACTCCATCCTACAGTACAGGACTATACATTTTTTTTCTAGTGCATGTGGAACATTTTCAAGGACAGACCATATGCTGGGACAAAAAACTAGCCTCAGTAAATCAAGATTATTCAAATCATACCAAGTGTATTTTCAGACTATAAAGCTCTGAAATTAAAAATCAATTGTAAAAAGACAGCAGAAAAAAATCACAAATACATGGAGCTTGAACAACATGCTATTAAAAATGACTGGATCAAAGAAGAAAAAAAAAAGAGATTAAAAAATATATAGAAACTAATGACAATGAAAACACTACATACTAAAATTATTGGAACACAGAGAAAACAGTACTCTGAGGAAAGTTTACCATACATCATTACAGGCCTCTCTCAAGAAACACCACCACCAAAAGAGATCTCAAGAAAACATCCTAACAACCCATCTTAAAGAACTGGAAAAATGGGGAAGCCGGGATGGCTCAGTGGGTTAAGCACTCACTTTGCAGTCCCAGGAACTGAGGATCAAATTCCGGCCCTGGCCCATGCAGACCCATATGCTGCACTGGGGAGTGCCTCCAGTTCTGTTCTTGCCGGGGTGAGACCCCGGCCCAGTTCCTGCCCTGTGCAGGCCCGCGTGCACCTGTGGAATGAAACTATGAGGAAAAACCAATGATGTGCAACTATGGAGACAGTTCTGGGCCCTCCCCCTTCTCTCTGTCTCGGTATCTCTCTCTCACTCTGTCAAAAAACAATAAAAATAAATCTTTAAGAACTGGAAAAAGAAGAACAACAAAGCCAGCAGAAGAAAAGAAAAATTAATAATTACAGCAGAACTAAATGAAATTGAGAACAGAAAAATGATCGAAAAAACAAATGCAACAAAAAGCTGGTTCTTGGGAAAGCCGGGATGGCTCAGCGGGTTAAGCACTCGCTTTGAAGCCCCGAGGACCGAGGCTTGAATCCCGGCTCCGGCCCAGGCGGACTCACATGCTAAACTGGGGTGTGCTTCACGAATGCGGCGAGGTCCCCAGTTCAGTTAAAAAAAAAAACCAAAAAAAAAGAAGCTGGTTCTTTGAAAAAAATCAATAAAATTGACAAGCTACTAGCTAGGCTCACCAAAGGTTAAAGATAAAAGTCTCAAATATAAAAATTATAAAAAACAGGGGAGAAATTATGACTGATACTACAGGAATACAATTATTATGAAAGGCTTCATACCACCAAATTTGACAACCTAGAAGAAATGGACAAATTTCTAGAAACATATAGTTTATCTAGACTGAACCAAGAACTGAATAACTTAAATAGAGCAATCAACAGTAAAGAACTTAAAACAATTATCCAAAACCTGCCCAAAGGCAAAAGTGCTGGACCAGATGGTTTTATCAACAAGTTTTTCAAGCACTCAAAGAAGAACTAATGCTTATTCTCCGCAGACTACTTCATAAAGTTCAAGATGAGGCAAAATACTCCAACTCATTCTATGAGGCCAGAATTACCCTAAAACCAAAACTGGTAAGGACCATAGCAACAAAGAAACCATAGAGGAATATGTCTGATGAACACTAATGCAAAAATCCTAAACAAGGGGTGCTGAAATTGCTCAGTGGGTTAAGCGCTTGTCGTGAAGCCCCTGGTACCAAGGATCAAATCCCTGCCCTGGCCCCAGCCTGTGTGGACCAATATGTTGAACTGGGGTGTGGTTCCCTGTTTGGTTCTCATAGGGGTGAGCCTCCCATGTGGGAGGCTCCCAGTATGGCCCCAGCTCACAGGGGCATGCCTACTATGCAGGAGGCCCTTGGCCCAGTCCCCGCCCTGTGCAGCCCCCGCCCATCATGTGGAGTAAAACTATGTCAAAAACTGATGACATACAACTATGGAGACTGCTCTGGGCCCTTCCCCTTCTCTTTGTCTCTCTCTGTCTCGCTCTCTCTCTGTCAAATACAATAAAAAGAAATCTTAAAAAGAAATCCTAAACAAAATATTAGCAAATAGAATACAACAATGCCTTCAAAAGATTCTATACCACAATCAAGTGGGATTCATCACAGGGCACAGCGTGGTTCAATATACACAAATCAGACAATGCAATACACCACATAAACAAAATGAAAGATAAAAACCATATGATTATTTCAATTGATATAGAAAAAGCACTTGACAAGCTACAACATCTCTTGATGATAAAAGCACTGAATAAAATGGGAATTGAAGAAAAGTACCTCAACATAATAAAAGCTAATACTACCGGTATCCTGGATGTGAAAAAGCTGAAGTCTATTCTCCTAAAATCAGGAATGATACAGGGATGCCTCCTATCACCACTGCTATTTGATATAGTATTGGAAGTTCTAGCCAGAGGGATCAGGCAAGAAAAAGGAATAAAAAGTATTTGAATTGGGAGAGAAGAAGTCAATCTGCCACTCTTTGCAGAAGACACAATTCTTTATATAGAAAATCCTAAAGATTTTACCAGTAATCTATTAGAAACAATATACAAATACAATAAATTTGTAGGATACAAAATTAATGAACAAAAATAAATTGCATTTGTATATGCCAACAACAAAACATCAAGACAGAGTTCAGAAAATCCATTCCCTTTGCTATCTTGACAAAAAAATAAAATACCTAGGAATAAATATAATGAAGAATGTGAAGGACTTATACACTGAAAACTTGAAGACATTATTAAAAAAAATGAAGGAGACACAAAGAAATGGAAAGATATTCCATGTTCATGGATTAAAGAATCAACATAAGTTAAAATGACCATATTACCCAAAGCAATATACAGTTTTAATGCAATTCCTATCAAAATGCCATAGGTATTCTTTCAAGAAATAGATTAACAAAATCATCAAATTTATATGGAACCACAAAAGACCCCAAGTCACCAAAGGTATCCTAAGAAAAAATAATAAGGCTGAAGGCATCACACTCTCTCTCTGACTTCAATCTTTACTCCAAAGCCTCAATAATCAAAGCAACTTGGTACTGGCCAAAAAACAGATACAGACCAATTGAACAGAATTGAAGACCTAGAAATAAATCCAGAAATATTTGGACAGATTATTTTTGACAAAGAAGCAAAAATTATACAGTGGGAAAAAGAAAGCCTCTTTAGTAAATGGTGATGTGAAAATTGAAAAACCACATGCAAAAAAAAAAAAAAAAAAAAGAAAAAAAAGAATGTGAATTGTGATCTGTCACCAGATACCAAAATTAACTCAAAATGAATTAAAGACCTCCACATAAGACCTGAAACAATAAATTGTATAGAAGAAAACATTGGTAACCTGATCTCAAAGGCTAGGGAAGTAAAAGCAAAAATAAATGAATGGGACTTTATCAAACTAAAAAGCTTTGCACAGCAAAGGAAACCATCAGTAAAGCAAAGAAGCAACCAACCAAGTGGGAGAAAATATCTGCAGACAATGCCTCTGATAAGGGGCTAATATTTAAAATATGTAAAAAACTCATACAACTCAACAACAACAAAACAATCAAACCTATTAATAAATGGGGAGAAGACCTAAATAGACACTTCACCCATGAAGACATACAAATGGCCAACAGATATATGAAAAAATGCTCAACTTTATTTAGGGAAATGCAAATCAAAACCACAATGAGATAGCACCTCACACCTGTTTGAATGAGTATAATCAGCAAAACAAGAACCAACAAGTCCTGGAGAAGCTGCGGAGAAAAAGTAACCCTTATACATTGCTGGTGGGAATGCAAATTAGTACAACCATTTTGGAAGATAGTATGAAGATTCCTCAAAAAATTGGGACTGGAGTTACCCTATGACCCAGCAATTCCCTTCTGGGTATCTACCCCCCAAAACTTGAAAACCTTATTCTGTAAAAACATATGTACATCAATGGTCATTGTAGCCAGATCATGGAAATAACTAAAATGCCCCTTGATAGCTGACTGGATAAAAAAAGTTTTGGTACATATATACAATAGAATATTACTCAGCGATAAGAAAAGATGAAATACAGCCATTTGCAACAACATGGATGAAACTTGAGATCATCATGCTAAGTGAAATAAGCCAGACAGAAAAAGCTAAGAACAACATGATTTCACTCAAGTTTGGAATATAAAACTGGAAGCAACAAAGAAACAAAATCTCACTAACATAGTACAGTTTAGTGGTTACCTGAGGGTAAAGGAACAGAGGATGGGAGAGGTGGAAGAGGGAGCTAAATATATGGTGGTAGAAAAAATAAATAAATACTGGCTTCAAGGAGACCTTAACACAAAGAAACGTGAATGTTGTGAATTATTGATGCTGAAACAAAGCCACAAGGGAACAAAAGACCAGTAATGGTAAAGAATGCGTATCTTCAAAGACTTTGGGGGTGGGGGGTGGGGTGGGGTATAGAATAAATGTTAATTCTGAGTTCTATCAGAAATCAAAATATTATCTCTGAGAAAACTTATCTCAGAATGCCATCTGAGAGCTTAGAAATGGCCACTGGAGGAAAGGGCACTGGGAAAGAGAGAGTGGGTGGGAAAGAAATAGAAAAGCAGACACAAAGGGGAAATTAGATTCAGGAATATGTGAAAGAGAAGCAAGAGGAAAAGCCAAAACCATTATTTTAAAAAAAGTTTACATTAGAATTTTGTAATCACTTTGGCCTTTAGTGCTACTGTTGGCAAGGTGATCAACTGCCAATAGAAATGACCTGCTTTGAAACTGTTGACACAGGTGCTGCCCAATGCCACAGAAGTCTTAAGATGACAGTGGGTTTTCTTCCCTCAACTCCAAACACTTTTTCAGGATTTTTTTGCTTTCTTCCTCTGCTTATGCCAGGCCCTTAAAAGTTGGTCATGGTTCTATTCTCCGTCTCCTTCATATCTTAAAACACTAGGTAAGCAACTCATCTCATTCACTTTATGTATTACTATGGTCTGAATATTTGTCCCCTTCTCAAATTCATATGCTGTAACCTAACCCCCAAGATGATAGTGTTAAGAGGTAAAGCCATTGGGAGATGATTAGGTCATAAGAGTGAAGCTCATGAACAGGACTAGTGCCTTAAAAAGAGGTCTCAGAGAGCTCTGTCCTCCTCCCACTGTGAAGACACAGTGAGAAGGCACTGTATCTACATCAGAAAGTGGGTTCCCACCAGATACCAAATCTACTGGTGTTTTGATCTCAGATTTTCAGCCTCCAAACTGTGAGATACAAAATGTTTGTTGTTTAAGCCACCTCGATTATGGTATTTTTGTTATAGTACCCTGAACAGACAAAGATATGTACTTAATTAGAATTTTTGTCCAAATCTTTATCTCCAGATCACTTTGCTGAGCTTGGGCCCATATTTTCAATTACCTACGATTATCTGTCTCTTAAAGTCATTCAGACATCTCAAACTCAGACCAGAACTGAACTCTATACATTTCTTCTTGACATTCCCTCCTCTGGCTTCTCTTATCTCAATCAATGGCATACCTTGTACCAATCACCCCAGGTAGAAACTCTGGAATTTTCTGTTTCTCCTTTGCTACTCTACTCAGCCACCAACTGTCATCTTATCTAATGTAAAAATATCTCTTGACTATATCTACTGTTTTTCATCAGGGCCTTTGCATTAGTTTAGCCTTTGACCCGTATCATTTCTACAACTGCAGTGGTCTCATACCCCAATTATCTTTCTGACCACATTTCCCCACTTTGTTTCCATTCACTCTGCTCCAGTTATACTAATATCTTTTTTCTCCAATAGGCTAGTTATATTCCCATCCAGAATCTTTGCCTTGCTGTTTGCTCTGGTTGGGGCTACTCTTTCCCAAATACCTGAACAATACTCTTTCTCACATCTTTCAGATTTTTAATGATATATCACCTTCTCAACAAAACCTTTGAGAACTGTACTATCTAAAATTGTAAGCCTCCAACATTTGATATCTCACTTTCCTGCTTTAGTTTTCTCTTTGGTGTTTATTATCATCTAACCTACTATATTTTTTACTCATTTATTTTGTTTATTGCCTCCCCCGCCCCACTAGAGTATAAACTTCTTGACAATGAGAGCTTGTTTTAGTCACTTCTCTGTATCCAGCATTTAGAATAGTCCCTACCACATAGTAGGCACTCAATAACAAATAAATTAATGAACAGATCTCCTGACCTATGGTCTCATCTCCATTCAATCTATCCCCCTTGCTATCTGATCTATCTTTTTTAAGGTACACATTTTTAAACATTCACTGTCTGGCTGAAACACTTTTATTGTCTCCTCACTGCTTACAGATGAAAAATAAATTCCTGGGGAAGGCAGACCAGGCACGCTCCAATATAGCCCCAACCTGCCTTTCCAGCCTCACTCTACATCATATAACACACACTTCAGCCACCCACAAAATCTCACTGTTCCTTTTCACACCTGTCTGCTTGGCACAGGATAAGCCTGTCTGTGCAGGGTATGTATACCTTCTTTTGGAATTGCTTCATCCTTCATGACAGACCGAAATGTCACTTTAATGAAGACTTCCCAATTCTACGCAACCTGCATGTGTCCCTTGATATGACATTCTTTTCTTATACAAAACTCTTATTACAATGAATTGTCATTATTTGTTCATGTGTCTGTCACCTCCATTAATCAGTCAGCTCTTCCTATCACATCAGCCCTTTTCAGACCTTGGTATTTAATAAATAAGTAATCAATTAGTCTCATGTTGTCTGAATAATGCCCCCAAAGTTGTTCCTGCCATATTCCCCAGAATCTATGAATTTATTACCTTATGTGGCAAAAAGAACTTTGTAGATGTGCCTAAGTTAGGATCTCTAGATTGGGAACTTATCCTGTATTGTTTGGGCGGTAACCAATGTAATCAAAAGGGTCAAAAGATGGAAGAGGGAGGAAGAAGAGCAAAGAAGGAGACAAATCCAGAGGTTGGAGTGATGCCATTGCTAGACAGGAGCTATGAGTCATGGAATGTGAGTGGCCTCTAGAAGTTGATAAGAGCAAGGAATGGATTCTCTTCCTAAAGTCTCTATAAAAAATACAGCCGTACTGATATCTAGTATCTTGATTTTAGCCCCATAAGACTCATTTCAAGTTCTGACCTCCAGAACTATGAAGTACCAAATTTATGTTGTTTTAAGCGCTAAGTGAACTAAAAGTGTCAGTTTTGATGAAAAATCTAATCTGGACTGTGGCAGGCTGAAGGCTGTGTGAATATGCCAGTTTACATGGAAGTGGTAAATTATATTTATAGTGAATGTTCTTACTGTGTCAGGAAATATATATAATCTCCCAATTTTGCCTCATTCCTCTGGGGCTACTGATCTTGAGTAATAGCAGAAAAGGAGACTTCTCATACGAAACAATAAGCTTTGTGAATTACCAGTTCGGCCTTCTGTTTGAGCTTCCTTGCTAAAGAGGCCTCCACTGACAGTTAAGATCTGTATCTTGTATTTCTTTCCTGGAGTTAGGTCTTCAAATCTGTGCTGCTTAGTGGTGGCTGGCTCTGATGTGTTGCTCAGAAGGATCTCATTTTCATTTAGAAGCAGGATATCATATCTTTCTGCAATGCCAATGGCTTTTTGCCAACTTACTGTTAAGGAATGACTGCTGTATACATTGTCTGCAATTATTCCCTGCACAGATGCTGGGACTGCAAAGAGAAGAGAAACAAGTTTTGTCACTTAGGGTAAAGTAACCAAATAAGAAAAACTCTTAAATCAACTTCAGATAGATGAAGATGCTTCATTATTGCACTGACACTTTCCATATGCCCTTAGGAGAAAATATTTATTGGCCTGAATTATCTGTGTAACGGCTTTGAATCTCCATTTTCTTTCTGAATTTAGGCAGGAACTTAGGAAGTCAAACAAGTAGAAAAATTAGTAAAAGTAACACTGATAAATATACAGTGATGTAGATCTATGTATCTAGAAAGTGAGAGAATATTAAATAAATTTACATTCAATGAATATAGTTCGAATGACTGAATTACGTGTCTTGTTTGGACTTTCATTCCCAAGCTAAACTGAATTCAAAGTTTCAGGCCTTGATCCAAGCAGTTGACAATAACAGTTTGTACTATGGCTCCTAATGTGAAAGGCAAAAGTGTATTATTTGTGAATGATATTTTATGTTCTAGGCTCATATTTTTTTTTATTGTACATAATCTCTGTAGGAGACCTCATCCACTCCCATTGTTTAAACTGTTACCCATATAGTGATGACTTCCATATTTGAACTTTTAGTCCAGATTTCTTTTCTATTTTATCAAGTGACATCCTCTGGATGTTCCACAAATGCCCAACTCTCCAAATGCTCAGATTAGCTTCATCCCTTCCCATAACTTCCATACTGTCCTTTGGTTTTATCACTTGGTCCAAGTCAGAAACTTGGGTTTTTACTTTCACCCCTCTCTATATCATTAACCATGACTCTTATAATTTCTGTCTCCTAATTTTTACTTCTCTTGGATCTTTCCACTTCTCTCCTTCTCTACTACCCCAGGACAATATAATTTCTCATATACATCATTGTAAGTCTTTACCAAGCCCCTTTATTCCTTACCTCTTATGGTTTCAAACTGTACATTGTATCTGACATGTTCTCCTAGCATGCCTCTTCAATGGCTGCATAAAAGGCCCTTCACAATTTGGTCCATCTACTTAATTGGCCACATGGCTCACATCCTTTATTCTAGCATTCTAAATAATGTATGAGTCCTCAAATGTGCCAAGCTATAAACTTGAGGCCTTAGATTTTTCTGCTGGAACCAAATCAACATATGACTTCTTAGTGTCTGTTTTTTTTGTTTTGTTTTGTTTTGTTTTTAAGATTTATTTTGTTTTTGACAGAGAGAGAGAGAGACAGAAAGAAGTGGAAGGGCGCAGAGCAGTCTCCCTAGTTGTACATCATCAGTTTTTGACATAGTTTCATTCCACACAGGTGGAGTTGCAGGACTGCATAGGTCAGGAATCGGGCCAGGGTCTCTTGCATGGGAGCACACATCCATGAGCTGGGGGCTGAACCAGGGACCTCCCACATGGAAAGCTTGCCCTGGCAAGAACCAAACTGGGGGGTTCCCTCATGAGAAGCACATCACAGTTCAGCATATGGGTCCACACGGGGACTCGATTCTCTGACCCTGGGGCTGCAAAATGAGGGCTCAACCCACTGCACTATTCCAGCATTCCAAACACTTTAAATTTTTATGAAATCAAATTTATCTAGTTTTTAATGTTACTTACATTTTTTATTGTTAAATTTATTGGGGTGATGTTGGTTGGCAACACAGTTTCCAGGTGTACAACTTTACATTACATCATCTATACATTGAATTATGTGCTCATCACCCAGAATCAGCTTTCCCTCTATCACTACCTATCTGATGCCCACTCCCGACTCCCACCCCCACTCACCATCCCCTTTCCCCCTCCCCCCTTACCTTCAGGTAACCACCAAACTATTGAGTGTGTCTGTAAGTTTTTGTTCCTTGTTACTTGATTCTTTCAGTCTGACTTATTTCGCTTAAGATGGTTTCAAGGTCCATCCATGTTGTCACAAATGACTGTATTTCATCTTTTCTTATTGCTGAGTAGTATTCCATTGTATAAATGTACCACAACTTCTGTATCTAGTCATCTTTCAAATGACCCTTTGGTTGTTTCCATGACTTGGCCACATTGAACAGTGCTACAATGAACATTGTACATATATCTTTGCAAATTAAGGTTTTCAAGTTTTTTGGGTAGATACCCAGAAGACAGATTGCTGGGTCATATGGCAATTCCATTCCTAAATTTTGGAGGAATCTCCATTCTGCCTTCCATAGTGGTTATACCAATTTACATTCCCACCAGCAGTCTATAAGTGTTTTTTTCTCTCCACAACTTCTCCAGCATTTATGTCTTGTTTTGTTGATTATACCCATTGTAACAGGTGTGAGGTAGTATCTCATTGTGGTTTTTATTTGCATCTCCCTAATTGCTAGTGATGTTGAGCATTTTTTCATATGTCTGTCAGCCGTTTGTATGTCTTCATGGGAGAAGTGTCTGTTTAGGTGTCCTGCCCATTTTTTAAATTGGATTGCTTGGTTTTCTGTTGTTGAGTTGTACAGATTCTTTGTATATTTTTTATATGAGCCCCCTATCAAATATGTTGCAAATATTTTCTCCCAGTTGGTTGGTTATCTCTTTGCTTTGTTGATGGCTTCCTTTGAAAGCTTTTTAGTTTGATAAAGTCTCTTCATTTATTTTTGCTTTTACTTCCCTTGCCATTGAGGTCAGGTTCATAAAGTCCTCCCTGAACCCCAGATCTGTAAGTTTAGTACCAATGTTTTCTTCCATGCAATTTATTGTTTTGGGTCTTGTTTGGAAGTCTTTAATCTATTTTGAGTTAATTTTGGTATATGATGACAGATCATATAGTTCACATTCAATCTTTTGCATGTGGTTTTCCAATTTTCGCAGCACCATTTACTGAAGAGGCTTTTTTTTCCCCACTGTATATTTTTCACTCCTTTGTTGAAAATAATCTGTCCATATATTTGTGTGTTTATTTCCGGGGTTTCAATTCTGTTCCATTGGTCTATGTATCTGTTTTTCTGCCAATACTAAGCTGTTTTGATTGCTGAGGCTTTGTAGTACAGATTAAAGTCAGGCAGTGAGATACCCCCAGCTCTATTCCTTTTTCTTAGGATAGTTTTGATGATTCAGGGTCTTTTGCGGTTCCATACAAATTGGATGATTTCCTTAGCTATTTCTTGAAAGAATGTCTGTGAAATTTTGATGGGAATGGCATTGAATCTGTATATTGCTTTGGGTAATGTAGCCATTTTAACTATGCTGATTGTTCCAATCCATGAACATGGAATGTCTTTCCATTTCTTTGTGTCTTCTTTAATTTCTCTTAACAGTGTCTTATAGTTTTCAGTGTATAAGTACTTCATGTTCACTGTTAGATTTATTCGTAGGTACATCATCTTTTTGTTTACAGTGACAAAGGGAATGGATCTTCTCATCTCTTTTTCTGAAGTTTCTTTGTTGGCATATAAAAGTGCAGTTAATTTTTGCACATTAATTTTATATCCTTCAGCTTTACTGTATTTGTCTGTTGTTTGCAATAGATTTCTGATAAGAGTCTATGGAGTTTTCTGTATAAAGGATCATGTCATCTGCAAAGAGAGACAGTTTGACTTCTTTTCTCCCAATTCTGATACCTTTTAATTTTCCCTTGCCTGATGGCTCTGGCTAGAACTTCCAGCACTATCTTGAATAGCAGTGGTGACAAGGGGCATCCCTGTCTTGTTCCTGATTTTAGGAAAATAGGCTTCAGCTTTTCCCCATTCAGTATAATATTTGATGAGAGCTTGTCATATAAGGCCTTTATTACGTTGAGGTACTTTGATTCAATTCTCATTCAGTGTTTTGATCATAAATGGGTGTTGTATCTTGTCAAGTGATTTTTTTGCATCCATTGAGACAATCACGTCTTTTTGTTTTTTGTTTTTGTTCTTTATTTTATGTGCTAAATTACATTGATTGATTTGCATATGTTGAACCATCTTTGTGTCCCTGGGATGAATCTCACTTGATCATCATGAATAATCTTTTCAATGCATTGTTGTATTCATTTTTTAAAAAAGATTTCTTTTATTGTTTTTGACAGAGAGACAGAGAGAAGGCTGAGAGCCCAGAGCAGTATCCATAGTTGTACGTCATCAGGTTTTTTTTCAACATAGTTTTATTCCACATAGGTGGGCTGGAGCCATGCAGGGCAGGAACCAGGCAGGGGTCTCCTGCATGAGAGGCATGCCCTGCATTGTTGTATTCTGTTTGCTAATATTTTGTTTAGGATTTTTGCATCAGTGTTCATCATGTAAATTGGTCTGTAATTTTTGTTTGTTTGTTTGTTATTGTCCTTCCCAGGTTTTGGTATTAAGGAAATGCTGGCTTCATAGAATGAGTTGGGCAGTATTGCCTACTTGTGAATTTTTTGGAGTAGTTTGAGGAGGGTGGGCATTAGTTCTCCTTTGAATGCATGATAAAACTCATTGGTAAAACCATCTGGTCCAGGACTTTTGCCTTTGGGCAGATTTTGGATAGCTGTTTCAATTTCTGTACTATTGATTGGTCTATTTAGGTTATCCAGTTCTTGGTTCAGTCTAGGTAACTATATGTTTCTAGAAATTTGTCCATTTTTTCTAGATTGTTAAATTTGGTAGCATACTCTTTCATAATAATTTCTTATAATTGTTTGTATTTCTGTGTCAGTTGTGATCTCTCCCCTATCATTTCGAATTCTGGAAATATGAGATTGTTCTTTTTGTCCTTTGGTAAGCCTGGCCAGTGGTTTGTCAATTTTATTGATTTTTTTCAAAGAACCAGCTCTTTGCTACATTAATTTTATCTATTGTTTTACTGTTCTGAATTTCACTAAGTTCTGCTTTAATCATTATTAGTTCTTTCCTTCTGCTGGCATTTGGCTCCTTTGTTTGCCTTTTTCTAGTTCTTTAATATGGGATGTTAGGATGTTTACTTGTAGTTTTTCTTGCTCCTTGAGATAGTTGTGAAACAATATAAATTTCCCTCTTGTTATTGCTTTCACTGTATCCCAGAAATTTTGGTACGTCGTGTTTTCATTGTCATTCAATACTACAAATTTTCTAATCTTGTTTTATTTCTTCTTTGATCCAGTCATTTTTAAATAGCATGTTGTTCATTCTCCATGTATATGTGATTTTTCCTGTTTTCCTTTTACAAATGATCTCTATCTAGTGTCAAAGCTTTGTGATCTGTGAATACACTTCGTATGATTTGAATGTTCTTAAATATGCTGAGGTTGGATTTAAGTCCCAGGATATGGTCTATCCTTGAAAATGTTTCATGTACACTAGAATAAAATGTATAGTCCTGTGTTTCAGGGTGGAGTGTCCTATAAGTGTCAGTTATATTTAATTCCTGTAATGTATCATTTACGGCTGCAATTTTCTTATTTATTTTCTGCTTGGATGATCTGTCCAATGTCGTCAGAAGGTGTTTAGGTCCCCTGCTATAATTGTATTTTTGTCAAATTCTTCTATTATATCTGTTAGTAGTTGCTTCATAAATTTTGATGCTTCCTGATAAGGGGCATATATATTGCTGAGTGTCATGTTTTCTTGATATACTTTTCCTTTGTCAATATAAAATATTTATCTTCATCTCTTATTATATTTTTAAATTCTGATGCCTATTTCATCAGAAATCAATATGGCCACTATTGTTTTTCTCTGAATACCATTTGCCTGGAGTATCATTTTTCGTCCTTTTACCCTGAGCCTATGTTTGTCCTTGTGGCTGAGGTGGGTCTCTTGTAGGCAGCATATTGTTGGATTTTGTTTTTAATCCAGTTGGCTACTCTTTGCCTCTTTATTGGTGAATTCAGTCCATTTACCTTTAGGGTGATGATTGATAATATGAGAATTTTCTGTATCCATTTCTTCCTTCCTTTTTGTTTCTTTGTTGTCCCAACTTTTCTCTATTTATTTTGATTTCTTGATTCAGGTCAAAAAGCCTCCTTCAGTATTTCTTGAAATGCAGGACTTATGCTGGAGAGTTTCCTCAGGTTCTGTATATCTGAAAAGACCTTAATTACTCCTTCATATCTAAAGGTTAATTTTGCTGGATAGTTAATTCTTGGCTTAAAATTTCTCTTTTAAAATTTTGAATATTGGGCTCTACTTCTTCCTGGCTTGCAGAGTTTCTGCTGAGAAGTCTGATGACAACCTGACAGGTTTTACTTTGAAAGTTATATATATTTTTTCCCTGGCATCCTTGAGGATTCTTTGTCTTTGTTTTTGTCATTTTCAGACTTATGCGCCTTGGAGAATCTCTGCTAGGGTCTAGGTAGCTAGGGCTCCTGTTTTCCTCTTTGATTTGGGGTTTTAGCTCTTTCCATAGGTTAGGAAAATTCTCATCTACTCTCTGCTTTAAAAGGCTCTGAGATGCTTCCATCTCACTTCCTTTGGTACCCCCATTATTCTAATGTTGCTCTTTCTGATGGAGTCAGAAAGTTCTTGTAGGGCTCTTTTATTTCTCTTGACTCTCATATCCCTTTCTTCTTCCATCTGTGAAATTTCCATGTTTCTATCTTTGATGTCACTAATTCTTTCCTCCAGCTGGTCAACCCTGTTTCCTGTGCTGGTTAGTTGTTTTATTAGCTCTCCTATTATGCTTTTCACTTCAAGGAGTTCCTTTTGATTCTGTTCTAACTTCTCAATTTTGTTGGTAAAGTATTCATTTTGATCAGAAAAATTTTTTGAGATCATTTACTGTGGATACTTCGCCAGCATTTATTGAGCTCTCTGAGTGTCTTGAGAATTGCAGCCCTGAATTCTGTTTCACTTAGATTATTTGCTTCCAAGTCTGTAAGTTCCTTCTCTAAAGATTTTCCATAGTCTCTTAGAGTGGCTTTGGATTCTGAGGTCTTCATTGTATTTGATGTTTGTGGGGTTTTTTGTTTGTTTGTTTGTTTGTTTTTCGCCTTAGGCATGAGTATTTACCCTCTGGGGGCTTTCCTAGAAGTTGGGTTTTTCTTTTTTGTCCCAACTGTCTTAGTCTCAATGCTCCTCCTCTTTGGGAGAGTGACGTGGGCTGTGGTCTGACTGCAGCCTTGTATGGTTCTGCTGTGTAGCAGGTTGCAATAAGGACTTGATTGAAGGGGGATGAATTTTGGGAGAGAGTTGAAGGATGCAGTCAATTTCTGCATCTGGGGATTGCACTCCAGGTTACTGACTTAGCTGATAGAAGGCAGAGCAGTTGAAGTGTGGGTAGTGGTGGAGGAGTGTGGGTAGGAGCTGGGGCAGGCCTGAGACACAATAGCAAATTTCTCTATCAGCAGTGGGGCTGGGGGGTCAGTGTGTGTGCTGTCTTGACATTTTTTCTGGTGTGCGTTCTGTTTTCATGGATCTGGGTTTAGAATCAGTCATACCCAGAAACAGTTTTTGTTTGGGTCCATGTTTCTAGGCTTCCAGGTGCTGGCCCAGCTAGTATAGAACCATAAGTAGGGGGGTTGGATGTGGTTCAGCTCTGTGCTTTCCTCCCCAACCCCCTCCAGAAGTGCACTCTGCCTTCCTGGCTGTGCTCCGAGTCTCACCATCACCGAGAGACCATTCACTCTTTTGAATCTGCACTTCTGGGCTTCAGGTGCTGACTCCACTGGCTGGGTGCCAGTTGTGCAAGCACTGCCAAGATAAGGACCCAGATCCCACCATAGGCAGGGAAGCCAGCCCACCAGATCCGAGGCACGTGACTTGGTCTTTCTTTGCCCTCTGCTCTTCTTGGTATTAAGAAGAGCTTTAAGAAGCAGTGGCTTGGGAAGCAACTCCCTAATGCTGATTTCTATTCAGCTCAACTGTGCTGAGTGCGACTTGTAAGCCAGCGACTTGGTGTGCCAGGTTGTGGCTGGCAGGCTGGTGCCCTGTTTTTTCGCTGCCCTGGGAAATTCAGTGGCCCTGCTCCATTGTCCCTATTTCACCTCAGGCATGGTGATCTGAGTGGGGCACAGTGTCCCACCACTGAGTTCAGATGTTAAATTGTCCACCCAGGATCTAGCTCCACTTTGACCGTAGTCTCCCAACCCCCATTTTTTCCTGCCAGCCCCAGGTCATGGTCTGCATCCCTGTCTCTGTACTGCTCCTTCCCCTTCCCTCTCCCACTCATCCCTTTTTTTCTCTAAACTTCAGGTTTTATTTTGGGTTGATTGGCTCTCAGTTGAGGGTATTTCTCAGGGTTTCCCTGTGGATTCCCCTTTGTTCAAAAGTCCCTTCCCTGGTAGGCACTGGGGTTCTCCTTTCATGCTGCCATCTTGTTCTTGTATTAGTGTCTGTTTTAAATTTACTTCCTCCTGGACTCCTTCTCTGACTCTTCCTGTTTGCTCCTGTAGCACCCCATAATTAAAATTTTATTTTGGCACTTAACCAAGTTGTATTATCTTTTTATGTATCTGTGTTCTTCACTGTATTACAAGGAGAAGTTTCTTTAGATTGGGGGCTTTATCTTGCTACTGAATCCCCATTTCCAGCACAGTACTTGATATATGGTTGAAATATTATATATATATATATATATATATTCGTATTTTAAACTGTATATATACAATGGAGGACCCAAAAACAACCCCACAATTTATTTATAAAAAATTGTGTATTTATTTTTACACTTTTAAACTTCATTTGCCTTCAAAGTACTCTCCAATTAATGCAATACACCTATTGAGAGGCTATTTCCACTACTCAAAACAGTTTTTGAACTTGTTGATTTTGATGCTTTTAGTGCTTCTGCCATTTTCTGTTTTACCTTTTCCACATTGACAAAATGTTTCCCTTTAAAAACATTTTATATCCAAGGAAACAAACAAAATAAAAGTCGCTCAGGTGAAATCAGTGGATAGGGAGGATGGGGTACGGGGGTCATAACATTTTTGGTCAGAAACTGCTGAACACTCAGTGCAGTATAGACAGGTATATTGTCATATAGAACATTGTCAGTGTGAATCACCCATCATGAAATATGCAAATGCATTAAAAGCATCTCCAATATATAGAGTGTCCCAAAATTCATGCAAGAAGTAATTTTGATAGAAAACAGAGGTTTATAATTAAAAATAGTAAATTTTCATTGCTCAACAATGAAAATGCGTTGTTCTTTTGTGTAGTGCTCCATTTTTAATAACCCTGAACTGTCAGCTGTCATGCTGTCTTTTTTGTTGTTGTTGGCAACACTTTACCACACAAATGATGCAAGATTCAAATGTTGCGTGAATTTTGGGATATATTCACTGAAGCTGAAAGCAGCTTCTCACAATAACACCAGCAGGTACACTGATGGAGATGGGTTCCTAGAGCACTCACCTAGCAGAGGAAGCGTATACTACAAGGGACCCACCTTTCTGAAGATAATTTTGGTTTTCTTTGGGTTACCCCCTCATATATATACATAACTGAGAGTCTACTGTGTGTATATCTATCTACTGAGAGTCTACAGAGATATATCTATATCCATATATCTACTGAGAGTTAACTACTATATATAAAATAGACTCTCAGTTAACCAGCACCCATGGGGATTGGTAGATGGCAGATAAATGTAAGTAGACTCTCCATTAATGGGAAGTGCCAGTTTCTTGAGTTCTAGTTAATGAAGAGTCTACTGTATAGAAAATAGAGACATCATATAAGGCCCAGATCCTACAACTAAATAAGTGATAATAAGAAAGGAAGACATTTAATAAGTATTATATCACAGGGGGCATGATATTTGGAGCAAGACAGAGCTAGAATTGAATTAAATAGCTCCAGGTTTTATTATATGTATCTTTGATAATGTTTCATAAACATTCTGAGCTTTACTTTCCTGATCTGTAATTATCTCTACAGTATAGTGTGACTAGAGATACTTCTATTTTTTGTTTATTTTTTATTTTTTAAAGATTTAGTTTTATTGTTTTTGACAGAGAGACAGACAGAGAGAGAGAGAGAGAGAGATACAGAGACAGAGAGAAGGGGGAGGGCCCAGAACAGTCTCCATAGTTGCACATTATTGGTTTTTCCACATCGTTTCATTCCACAGGTGGGCACGGGGCTGCACAGGGCAGGAACTGGGCCTGGGTCTCACTCAGGCACTCCCCAGTTAAGCATATGAGTCTGTACGGGCAGGATCCAGGATTCAATTTTCAGTCCCTGGGGTTGCAAAGTGAGTGCTTAACCCACTGAGCCATCCCGGCTTCACCTAGAGATACATTTAAATGCTTGGCTTGTAACAGGTGCTTGTAAATTATTTGTTTTGAAAATAATATATTGGAGGAGCAAGATGGCGGCATGAGAGGAGAACCCAGACACCTACCTGGGAAGGGACTTATGAACAAAAAGGAACCCACAGGGGAAACCCTGAGAAGCACCCTCAACTGAGAGAACCACACAACGCAGAACAACACACAAAGGTTAGAGGAAAAAGGGGAGAGCGGGAGAGGGAGGGAGAAGGAGCAGTTTGGGGACAGG
>PVKE010027111.1:0-21819 GCA_004027555.1 Craseonycteris thonglongyai | reverse complement strand
CTTTCAGTCTGACTTATTTCGCTTAATAAGATGGTCTCTAGGTCCATCCATGTTGCCAGAAATGACTGTAATTTATCATTTCTCATCGCTGAGTAGTATTCCATTGTGTAAATGTACCACATCTTCTTTATCCAGTCATCTATCGAAGGGCATTTTGGTTGTTTCCATGTTCTGGCCACTGTGAACAGTGCTGCGATGATCATGCGGGTACAAACATCTTTAAAGATTAAGGTTTTCAGGTTTTTGGAGTAGATGCCCAGTAGAGGGATGGCTGGGGCACATGGCAATTCTGTTCCTAGTTTTCCTTCCACAGTGGTTGTACCAGTTTACATTCCCACCAGCAGTGTATGAGGGTTCCTTTTTGTCCACAGCCTCTCCAGCACTTGTTATCCCTTGTCTTGTTGATTGTAGCCATTCTAACAGGTGTGAGGTGGTATCTCACTGTGGTTTTCATTTGCATCTCCCTAATTGCTATTGATGTGGAGCATTTTTTCATGTATCTGTTGGCTGTCTGTAGGTCTTCATAGGAAAAGTGTCTGTTCAGGTCTTCTGCCCATTTTTTTTTTCCTCCATTGTTTTTGAGAGAGAGAGAGAGAGAGAGAGAGAGAGAGAGAGAGAGAGAGAGAGAGAGAGATACAGAGACAGAGAGAGAACCAAACTGGGGGCACTCCCCAGCTCAGCACATGGGTCCTCACGGGCCGGGGCCGGGACTCGATCCTGGACTCGCTGCAAAGTGAGCGCTCAACCCACTGAGCCATCTTGGCCTCCCCCTGCCCATTTTTTAATTGAATCTTTTTGTTGTTGTTGTTGAGTTGTCTGAATTCTTTATATATTTTAGATATTAAGCACTTATCAGAGGCATTGTTTGCAATGCCTTCTCTTTCTCTTATTCAGTTAGTTGTCTCTTTGCTTTGTTGATGGTTTCCTTTGCTGTGCAGCTTTTTAGTTTGATAAAGTCCCATTTATTTATTTTTGCTTTTACTTCCCTTGCCTTTGAGGTCAAATTCATAAAGTCCTCTCTGAACCCAAGGTCTACAAGTTTAGTACTGATGTTTTTTCTATGCAGTTTAAATTTTTGGGTTTTATGTGGAGGTCTTTCATCCATTTTGAGTTAATTTTGGTATATGGTGACAGTTCACAGTCCAGATTCACTCTTTTATGTGTGGTTTTCCAATTTTTCCAGCACCATTTACTGAAGAGGCTTTATTTTATCTATTGCTTACTTTTTGCCCTTCGTCAAAAATTATATGTCCATGTATGTATGGGTTTATTTCTGCGTTTTTGATTCTGTTCCATTATTTGTGTGTTTATTTTTCTGCCAATAACAAGTTGTTTTGATTATTGATACTTTGTAGTGAAGTCAGGGAGCTTGATGCCTTCAGCCTTATTCTTTTTCTGCAGGATTGCCTTGGTGATTTAGGGGTCTTCTGTGATTCCATATGAATCTGATGATTTTAAAAAATCTATTTCTTGAAAAAATGTTTGTGAGATTTTGATGGGAATTGCATTAAATCTGTATATTGCTTTCTGTAATATGGCCATTTTAACTATGTTGATTCTTCCAGTCCATGAACATAGACTATCTTTTCATTTCTTTATATCTTCTTCAATTTCTTTTAATAGTGTCTTATAGTTTTCCATGTATAAGTCCTTCAAGTTCTTTGTTAAATTTATTCCTAGGTATTTTATTCTCTTTATTGGGAACACAATAGGTATCATTTTTCTCATTTCTTTTTCTGGAGTTTCGTTGTTTGTATATAAAAATGCTGCTTTTTTTGTACATTGATTTTGTATCCTGCAATTTGACTATATTAATTTATTATTTCTAATAATTTTCTGATGGAGTCTTTAGGGTTTTCTATTTAAAGGACCATGTCATTTGCAAAAAGTGAGTTTAACCTACTCACCCCCACTTTAAATGCCTTTTATGTCTTTGTTCTGCCTGATGGCCTTGGCTAGAACTTCTAGCACTACGTTGAATAGCATTGGTGACAGGGAACATCCCTGTCTTGTTCCTGATTTTAGGAGAAAAGGTCCCCTATTTAGTATGATATTTGCTGAGGGTTTGTCATATATGGCCTTTATTATGGTGAGGTACTTTCCTTCTAATACCCATTTATTAAGTGTTTTGATCATAACTAGATGTATCTTGTTGAATGCTTTTTCTGTATCAATTGATATAATCATATAGTTTGTATCTTTTGTTTTGTTTAAGTGGTGTATCACATTGATTGATGTGCATATGTTGAACCATCCATGTGCCCCTGGGATGAATTCTACTTGATTGCTATGTATAATCTTTTTAATACATTGTTATATTCTATTTGCTAGTAGTTTGTTTAGGATTTTTACATCTGTGTTCATCAGAGATATTGGTCTATAGTTTTCTTTCTTTGTGTTGTCCTTACCAGGCTTTGCTATTAGGGTAATGTTGGCCTCATAGAATAATTGTGAAGTATTGCCTCTTTTTCTATATTTTGGAAAAGTTTGAGGAGGATAGGTGTTAGTTCCCCTTTGAATGCTTGGTAAAGCTTGTTAGTGAACCCATCTGGCCCTAGACTTCTACTGTTGGGGAGGTTTTGAATGATTATTTCAATTTTCTTACTGTTGATTGGTCTGTTTAGACTATCCAGTTCTTCTTGATTCAGTCTAGGTAGACTATATGTTTCTAGAAACTTGTCCATTTCTTCTAGGTTTCAAAATATGGTGGCAAATAGCCCTTCATAGTATTCTTGTATGATTCTTTGTATTTCTGTGGTATCATTTGTAATTTTCGGTCTTTCCTTTCTAATTTGGATTATTTGTGTCTTTTCTTTTTCCCTTGGTAAGCCTAGCCAGGGGTTTGTCAATTTTATTAATTTTTTTGAAAGAGCCATCTCTTTGTTGCATGAATTTTTTCTATGGTTTTCTGTTCTTTATTTTATTTAGTTTTTCTCTAATATTTATTTTCTTTCTTCTGCTGACTTTGGGTGATTTTCCTTCTTTTTCTAGTTCTTTAAAATATCATCTTAGGTGGTTTACTTGTGATTTTTCTTTTTTATTGAGATAGGCTTGTAGTGATATAAATTCCTCTCTTATTACTGGCTTTGCTGCATCTCAGTAATGTTGGTATGTTGTGTTTTCATTGTCATTATTTCTGTGTATTTTTAATCTCTTCTTTTATTTTTTAAATAACATGTAATTTAATCTCCATGCATATGTGGTATTTCATGCTTTCTTTTTGTAGTTGATCTCCAATTTCAAAGCTCTGTGGTTAGAGAATACACTTGGTATAATTTCAATCTTCTTAAATTTGCTGGGGCTAGGTTTGTGTCAAAGCATATGCTCTATCCTTGAGAATGTTTCATAAGCACTAGCAAAAAATATATAGTTACATGTTGTAGGATGAAGTGTTCTGTAAATGTCAACTATGTCCAATTGCTATAATGTATCATTTAAAGCTGATATTTCCTTATTTATTTTCTGTTTGGACGATCTGTCCATGGCTGTCAATGGGGTGTTTAAGTCCCCTACTATAATTGTATTTTCATCAGTTTCTCCTGTTAGATCTGTTAGTGGTTGCTATGTAAATTTTGGTGCTTCTTCGTTGGGGGCATATATATTAATAAGTGTCATTTTTTCCTGTTGTATTGTCTTCTTTATCGTTATAAAATGGCCATCTTTGCCTCTTATTGCCTTTTTGATCCTGATGCCTGTTTCACCAGATATAAGTATGGCTACACTTGCTTTTCTCTGGATGCCATTTGCTTGGTATATTTTTTTCAACACTTTCACTTTGAGTCTGTGTTTGTCCTTGTGGCTGAGGTATGTCTCTTGGCAGCAATATAATGTAGGATTTCGTTTTTTTAATTCAGCTTGCTGCTCTGTGTCTTTTTATTGATGATTTTAGTCCATTTAAATTTAGGGTGATGATTGATATATGAGGATTTCTTATAGCCATTTTATCTTTTGTTTTCTGGTAGCTCTTTTTTTCAATTGCTTCTTTGCTTATTTATTTTTGTCAGTTATTTTAGTTTGATGATATTTATGATTGTTTTCTCTGTTCTCGCTCTCTCTTTTTGGTTATGTGTTCTAGTTATAAATTCTTTTTGAATGGTTACCATAAACTTTATGTAAAAGAAAGTTTCATATACGCAGTGGTCTCTTTATTTAAGGATAGTTCTTATCTCTATTCTCTTTGGAAGTTTAAACTTTTCCTTCCCCTTTTTTATTTTTAAAGTATTTTTATTTTTATTGTTTTTGACAGAGAGAGAGAGAGAGGGAAAGAGAGAGATACAGAGACAGAGACAGAGAGAAGGGGGAGGGCCCAGAACAGTCTTCATAGTTGCTCATCATTGGTTTTTTTACATAGTTTCATTCCATAAGTGGGTGAGGGGCTGCACAGGGCAGGAACTGGGCCGAGGTCTTTACCCCAGTGAGAACCGAACTGGGGGCACACCCCAGTCCAGCATATGGGTCCGCATGGGCCGAGGCTAGGATTCGATCCTCAGTTCCCGGGCTACAAAGTGAGCGCTTAACCCACTGAGCCATCCCAGCTTCCCCTCCCTTTTGTATTTGTTGTCCCATTTTATCCCTATTTATTTTTACTTTTTGTTTCAGGTCCAATTGCCTCCTTCAGTATTTCTTGAAATGCTGGTCTTATGCTGGATAATTCTTTCAGTTTCTGTATGTCTGAAAACGTCATTATTCCGCCTTCATATCTAAAAGATACTTTTGCTGGGTAGAGGATTCTTGGCTGGTGATTTTTCTCCTTTAGTATTTTGAATACTTGATTCTACTCCTTTCTGACTTGTAGAGTTTCTGTTCAGAAATCTGATGATAGTCTGACGGACTTTCCTTTATAGGTTATGGTGTTCTTTTTCCTGGCTGCCTTGAAGATTCTTTCTTTGTCTTTGACCTTTGATATCTTGAGTATAATGTGTCTTGGAGAGGGTCTGCTAGGATTTGAGTAGCTAGGGGTCCTGTTTTCTTCTTGAATTTGAGGTTCCAGTTCTTTTCATAGATTTGGGAAGTTCTCATCTACTATTTGTCTGAACAAATATGCCTATCTTGTCCTCTGCTCCCTCTGGAATACCTTGTATTCTTATCTTATTCTTTCTAATGGAGTCAGATAATCCTTGTAGCTATCTTTCAGTTTGTTTTTTTTTAGCTCTTTCTTCTGTGACATTTCCAAATTTTTGTCTTTGACTTCACTAATTATTTTCTCCATCTGGTCAGTTCTGCTTGCTGTGCTAGATGTTTCATTTTTAATTTCTTTTGTTGTGTTGCTTAGCTCCAGAATTTCTATTTGCTTCTTTTTTATAGTTTCAATTTTCTTCCTGAGATCACTTAGCTTCCTCTGTGAACTCCACCAATTTTCTTTATTCTCTTTGAGTGTTTTCAGAATTGCAGTCTTAAATTCTGTGTTATTTAGCTCATATCTTTCCATATTTTTAAGTTCCATTTTTGAAAATTTTTAATTCTCTTTCTGAGCACCTTTGTTCACTAGGGTACTCATTGCTATTAGAGTTTTTCTCTTCCTGGGCATGAGGACTTTCCACCAGTAGATGTGAAGAGATGTTTTTATTTCACTTCTTAGCTGGTGTTGCTGCAGTTTTTTACAATATTTTTCTCTTGGTTATTTGGTTTTCTCACAGTGGGAGACTTCTAGAATGTGGGCTTCTTTTTGACTCAGTTGCTTGCCTTGGTCTCTGTATGCCTCTTCTTTGGGAAGGTATGGTGGGTGATGGCATTCTATTCCTCTGATTGCACTGCAGTCAGAAGCTGCCACACCCATTCTTCAGTGGGAAAGGTGGGGGGCAGGATAAATTTGGGAAAGGCACAGGTCTGTTTGCATCAAAGGGTAATGGTGGCTTCCTTCTGCTGGTTTTAGCAGGAAGGGTGGGGGCAAGGTTTATTGGAAAAGGTGCAGGTCTGCTTGAGTTACAGGGTGATGGCAGCTCTCCAACAGTGGCTGACTGAATGCAGGCTTTGGGTGGATCTGGACATGCTAGCTTTGGGAGAGAGCAAGAGTGAGCAGCCAGGTTCTGCATCCAAGGTCACGCAGGCTCCGGTTGGTGCCCTACCTCATCCAGGGTCACTCTGCGCTTTAGCTGCCAGCATGCTCCTGCTGCCGGCACTGCAGCTGCCAGCACTCCAGCCACCAGAATACCCTCTTTCTGCTTTGGTTGCCAATCTTATGCTTCACGGGCCTGCACTCCACCCATCCAACCCATGCTCTGGCAGCTGGACCTACGCTTCAGTTACCCACGCTCCAGTTACCCATGCTGATTTCTGGCTCTTGCTGGTGCCTGGCTCTGGCCTCCTGTACTGCACTATAGCCACCCATGCCACGCTATGGCTATTCTTCCTGTGCTCTTGCCTCAGCATCTCTATCCAGCTAGGCAGCCATGCTTGCTTCTGCCATCCGCCCGTGTTCTGGCTGCCCATGACTGTCCTAGGCTTCCAACCCTCCCCGAGTCATTCTGCACCTGGAACTGTGCTCCCATGCTCCTACCTCAGTCTCTCCTCTGCTGATCTCTGGGTCAGCCTCTGGGTTGGTCCCCAGGTAGGTCTCTGGGTCACACTCCACAGTGTATTGCTGCTCTACTCCTTTTCTTTCTCTCTCACTCACCTCCCTTTCTCCGGCTGTAGGTATTTTCTTGTGATGAGTGGATCCCTCAGCCGAGGCTGTGTGTTGTTTAGTAATTCTCTGGTTGGATTTCAGTTGTTCAATTTCCAACAGAGGTTTCAAGAGCTCCTCCCATGCCACCACCTTGATGACATCTTCCTATTTTACATTATTGATTAATACCTTGAGTATAGAGCCAAATGTCTCCTCTTCAGCTGACCAGTAATGACTCTTTAACTGCAGCAGGGAAAAAAATTTGGGGGTTGAAAGTTGGTGATAGATAACTGATACTTAAAGTTAGAAAAAATATTCTTTATACATGCTTGATGCCTTAAGATGCTGTCTGCCCAAAGCTCTCAAAGACTTTAAGGTAGGCAGTAACACTTATGACAATACTTGTACTACTAAGTTTTTGTAGAATTGTTACAGTTGATAAATAAAACTTGCCTATATAATCTAAGAAAAATAAAAATAATCCTGTTGGCACATAAAAATACTGTTGGCACATACTTAAAGTTTGGGAAACTTAATTTGGTAGCTAAGGAGAAAAGATCTAGTTATACCCTTACCAAGGTCACTAAACAAACTGGTGGCAAAATCCTGCCTTGAGTGCTGGTCTTATAACACCCAGGCCAGTGGAATAGCAGGCAGAGGATGGCACCTTCCCAGCATCTCCACCACGGTCTTCCTCCTTTTCCTTCTGCCATTTCTGTCATCTCTCTACTCAACAAATGTTTCCTGGACAGCAACGGCTGGGTGTTGAGTGGCATAGAGAAGCCGTGAAACAATTATACATTCTCCCTGTCGCCAATGAGCCTTCAGTCTATTGGTGACACCAGGCCTCCTATGAATCAGGAGTGATCACCATACCTTTATAATCAGGCAGCCAGGTCATCTTTTCCATTATGATCCCTTACTTATAAATCATATGTGTCTTTTTTGGTACTAGTGCTACATTCAGGATAAAAAATACAAAAATTACAAACTAATGAGAGTAAGCTCACAAAGTAAGTTGTACTTTTATTTATGTATTTAAAAAATATTTATTTATTTAAAAAAAATCTTTTGTGTTACCATTTAATATTTTATTTATTTATTTATTTATTTTATTTTCGACAGGGAGAGAGAGAGATACAGAGACAGAGAGAGAACTGAACTGGGGAAGCTCCCAGTTCAGCATATGGTTTCGCACGGGCCGGGGCCAGGATTTGATCCCCAGTCCCCGGTACTGCAAAGTGAGCACCTAACCCACTGAGCCATCCCGGCTTCCCCATGTGATATTTATTTATTTTTGATGAGAGAGAGAGCGAGAGAGAGAGATAACTGAACTGGGGGAGCTCCCAGCTCAGCATATGGTTCCGCAAGGGACGGGGCGGGGATTCGATCCCTGGTCCCTGGCACTGCAAAGTGAGTGCTTAACCCACTGAGCCATCCCAGCTTCCCCTGTACTTTTAAATCTTAAGAGATTTTATTTATCAATAGAAAAAAAATAAACCCCCCAAAAACACCACCACCTAAATTTAAAAGCAGTAGAATATAAAGGAAACTAATACTATAGAAACAAAACTGGATGTGATAAAGATGCACTAAGTAATACCTTTTAGTTAAAAAAATTAATTTTAATTTTGTTAATGGCAAAAAGATGTTGTTCTCACTCAAAATTACTTTTTATTTTAGAAAAATGTATTTGAATATAGTTTCATTTTGGTCTAAAGTCTTTGAAATAGACAATTAAATATAAAATTTTGGTTCTAATTTCATTTTTAAAAAGTATTTAGTTTTAATGGTTGTCAGAGCTGAAAAAAGAATCTTTACAAAGACATAGAATGGAAGAAATGCAATGCTGGCTGTGCTTACTAAATCAAGATGCTCATTTAAAAAAAATCCCATCCAGCAATTATGCAAAGATTTTTATTGAAATTTATCCAGTCAGCTAGTCAGTTTTCATCTCCCTTAATGTCAGTTCTTGTAAACTAATCAAAAGTTATATTTTTAACAAATGGGTTCAAGATCCACTGAAGCTCTTCTTTTGGAAAAATTTTAAATAGTTTAGAAATTGTTTCCAAGTTTTTAAAGTATGCAAATATTAGAGCTTTTTTAGAGAAAATACATTACATATATTATTTTGGAGTACAAAATTACACGATGATGGAAACATTTCTAAAAATCTGGGCTTGAAGTATTTTTATTATAGCGTGTGTTACTTTGGAAAAACAGCTATTTATCAGTCATTGTAAAATTTTATCTGGAAAGGATAGAATTAAAAAAAAATTAAGAATATTCTAGCTATTATACTATGACAGCCAGTTTCATCACAAAAAAGCCCAACAAATTTAGAACACATATTTTTGTAAAAGAAAAACATATAACTTGCCTTGAAATCAATTACCGGTACCTTTTTAAAAATACCATGAGATAACCTACCGTCCTCTTATTCAGCGAAAGATTGTCACTCTCACTCTACATCTCATTACAAAGTATTGTAAATATTCTGCTACTTCAAAAGATGTAATATGTGAATCGCACGTAAACTGTACATGTCATGAGATGCTGAAACTATCAGAGGACTGAGGGAACCACCGTTACTCCATTGTAGTGCGGGCCAGACACTGTGCCCTCTGAATTCCCTACATATCATGTGTCACATGAGGATCTGACAACGACCCAGTGAGAGCACTGACACGAACTCCTGAATTAGATGTTTATAAAGTTTGTGTTACTTTTTAGAGACATATTAAACACAGTTGGAATTTCTTATTTTTACTCTGCACATTCTACACTGGAAGTGATTGCATTGGAAAAAGATCCAGAATACCGTATTTTCCGGCATATAAGATGACCCCCTAATTTTACAGTTAAAACATAGGTTTAGGCCTATATTCGCTGTATAAGACTACCCCCCACTTCCGAGGCTGTAGTCTTATACAGCGAATATAGGCCTAAACCTATGTTTTAACTGTAAAATTAGGGGGTCGTCTTATACGCCCGGTCGTCTTATACGCCGGAAAATACGGTAACATGCCTTGCAGAATTATGTGTTGTAGGCTTTCAGGAACGTGGGCTGGAACGTCAGAAGGCTTCATTGAGGAGGTGGGCATAGACTGGGCCTTGAAGGAGTGAAGTGAGAGCATCTGATCAGGGTCCATGTGGCAGCAACTGGGCAGCTTCTAAGGAAGCACGGGTTCCCCTTAGGCCTCTCCTCCCTGGCAAAGACTGACAGCTGACCTGAAGCCAGTGAGCTGGAGGCGCGCATTGTAGGGGTGGGAGATGGAGCTGGTACTCCTCTGACTCCTGGTAGAGCCACCGGGTCTGGCCTGTTAGCCTGACACTCCCCATCCCCAAGCCCGCCCATGTCTATCTTCACCTTGTCATCACTGTGTCCTGGCTCTTTCATAGTATCTTAGTTCCCTTGTTTCCTAGGAACAATTCCGCTACCCTGACCACACCAATGCATCGTTCCCTCTAGAGGTCGTTGTCCTGACGCACCGTTATCTATTGTGGGCACCTTAATGGTGGCCAATCCTGAGTGTAGTAGCTCTCATGGATCTATGGCCATGCTTCATAACAACCAAAGCCAGACCCTCTGAGGTTGGCCACGGAGGGAGTCTTTACATGTGAGTAGCTGCCGTGGGACTAAGAACTCTACTTCTGGTCTCAGAGCCTGAGGCCCAGCATTCTTCTGAGCTTTCCTACTAATTACCACCACCACCACCACCACCACCACCACCCTGTCCTTAGGAGAAACACCGGCTCTCTTTTTTACTCTCTGGTCTAAACTTAGACAGAAAATAGCTTTCTTTCCTGATTCTATCATAAAACTAGAAGGGTCAGGGTTCAGGGTGCTCTAACTTCTACTTAGCCAACTTAAATCCACTCATTCTATACAAGTCTGGGGAATAAGCAAGGGCCTCTAGGGGACCGGGTTATAGGTATAACCATCTTCATGTGTGCTTACCACCCAGGACAGGTTTAAACTCCCTGGTTCTTCAAAGTCCAAGTTCAAGACAGTGATGCCCTGGATGCAGATAAAATAAGACATATAGCCTCTCTGGCTGGTCTCACATCTGCCTCCTTCGTTCTAGTTTTCTCTTTGGGTTTCCTCCTCTTTCCTGAAAGATCAATGCTGAAAATGGTCATACACAAAGATTATATTTATCTTCTTGGGCTTGTAGAGTATTAAATAATTAATTAAATTAACAAACATTTATTTTCAATCAAGTGCTTGGCTCTGTGCTAAATTCCGAATAGCCAGTGGTGAGTAAGATGTGTTCTCCATGAGTTTACAGTCCAGTGGGGGGAAGTCATGTTAAACAGGTGAGCACACAAATTAGTGCTGATTACACATAGGATCGGTGCTACAAGTAACACTTCTGGGTTCTGTGGTAGACAATAATAGTGGTGATGGGGTGGGCACTGAGGGAGAAGGCGGAGCTGAAGTAGGAGTTATCTAAGGAGACAATGGAAGAGGAAGAGAGCTGTAAACAGAGGAAAAGCATGTACAAGACCCTGGAGTCAAAGAGAAACTTGGTTCAGGCAAAGAGTCAAAAGCTGGGTAGTGTGACTGAGCTGGAAGTGGGTTCTGATGAAGCTGGGGAGGTGAGGGGGGCTACACTTCAACTGGCCTCTGGGCAGTGGTGATGAGTTTGGACTTCATGCTAATAGAAATGCAAAGACACAAAATGTTTTAGATCCAAAAGTGACATGATCTGATTGTACGTTAAGGAGGTCACCCTGGCTGGCTGGCTGGAAGGGAACTAGAGAAGGAAGTGTAAGAGCAGACTGGAGGCTATTGAAAGCTATTGATAATAGCGACTTAGAATAAGATAGTAGAGGATCTTAGAATAACATGAACAATATGGGAGAAAGAGACATTTGACAACACAGCCCAGGAAGTCAACGTTGTTATCAGAAATACTCTTGCACAGACAGTAGCAAGGCCCGAATGTCTTACATGGGGCTGTGGCTCTTAACTGCTCACAAGAAATGTTAGCATTTTTCCCCAGCTCAGTTCAGTGAAGTCATCTGGTATCTTGAAATCAGCTAAGGTGACTACATTTACACCATAGAAATTAGCAAATGCTACAAATCAGGGCTTTCTTTTCCCTGGAAAGTAAGTTGTTAAACCTTACTAGCACACTAGTGCTTACACAAAGCCCCTGTTTCACCAGCAAGTGTCTTAAGAACTCACTCCTTCCGCATGTCATGTTGTGGCTGGGGATCTGCTGACCAGACAGCCTCCCGGCCTCCCCTTGAGTTGCCACCAGCCTGGGGTGCATCTGTCCAGGCAGTGAGTACACATTTTGAATGCACTGGGGTTGAAATTTAACAAGCATTCGTAAACCGCTGCTATCTGCCAGGAACAGGGCTTGGCACAGGGCGACCTCCAAGATGACTTTGCCCCATCTTTTCTCCCTAAATGGGAGAGATGGACCTGTTCACCAGGAATAAAGTGCCAGGCCCCCATGGCAAATTTAGAAGAGAAGTGTGAGCAGTGTTCTCTAGAAGTTCTGAGAGAAGAGTGATTAATTTCAAATGAGGGGCTATAGCACTGATATAGCAGTGTTCCCCAATAGTGAGGTACTCGGGATGGGCCTTGAAGAACGAGTATGTTGTCAGCAATAAGAGGAAGAGGGAAGAGAATTCCTACCTGGGAAAGAGCACAAACCGAGGCCCAGAGAAAAGGCAGAAAAATATGAGGTGTATTTAGGGCCCAATAACCATTGTCCTCAGGAGTATTCAATGTGTGTGTCTGTGTGTATGTGGGTTGTTGTGAGGATGTCTTGAATGTCATGGAGATGCATTTGCATGTTGTTCGCAGGCAGTAGGGAAGCAGAAAGGTTCTGGGCAGTGACTCACGTGGGAGGCAGGACAGCCAGGGGGATGGATCTCCATCAGGGATACCATTCAGTAATGCCATTTGGTTTCTGAATCCCCATCTGTGCTCCAGCATTCCACAGTGTATGAGGGACATGCTGTTCTGGTTTCCTGTAATGGGCCTGACACAAGTACCACACTCAGGCATACTGTGGTGGTCTCCGTCACCAGCCCAACTGTGTACCCCTGGTCTTTAGTGAGGCTCCCTTCTGGTGTTTGGAACCACCAAGATGGCGTGCAATGACTTAGAGCTCTGGCAGGTATCTTGGAAAGTGTAGTTCTGAATGTCTCTTCCTCCCTGATCCTAGGGTAGCACAGGGTTCAGGGTACTGGCCCCACTGATGCAGGAGGAAGAGCATGATCTCATTCTGTCATGTTGGCTCTGGGAACTTGGGCTGGTTATTTCACTACACTGAGCTGCAGTATTGTCATAAATAAAAAGAATAATAATACCAACTTGTAGAGTTGGTGTGGGCCGCAAATCAGGACATTTGTAAAAGAAACTGAGTTTAGAGCTGGACTGACGTGCGTATGAACTCAGCCTTGTGACTTGGTCACATGGTTTTGCCTCCTCAAACCACACTTTCCTCAAACAGTGGTAGTAATCACTTTCTCACAAGGTGATTATAAAGATCCAGTGTAATTATTTTTGTCAAATGCCAGGCACAGAGTCAGTGGTCAGTTGGTGGTGGGTGCTATGGTTGTTATTTGTGCTAAAGTGTTTAGTGGAGTGGCCTGGCATGGAGCAGGTGCTCTGTAAATGGGGGTTTTCGACTAGCCTGGGTTTGACAGTGCATCCTAATCTAGCCTGTCTCCTCCTCTCACTGGCTAGACAAGCCACTGATCCGCTCTGGGCCTCAAGTGCCTCATCGCAAAATGAGGGGAGTTCTATTACATGTTTCCCAAGGTGCTTTAGATGTGTTTCCCTATCAGACCACCAGGGCCCAGATCCTTCACTAGGCTAATGTTTGACCCCTGTCCCCACGGATCAGATATGTCACTTACAGTGGCAGCTGACTAAAGGGAGAGCCTAGGTTCCTGGTACTGCTTGCCTGTGGAGCTCAGCTCCTCTGAGACATCTAGGAGGTTTGAGAAAAGGACAGGGTGAACTGGATGGCTCGTCTTAGGCAGGATGGGACTGCTGGTGGCATTGGTATCCATGCAGAGTGGAGCACGGTGCTTGGCATAAAGAAGGATTCTCAATTAGCATGCCCCAAGTAATTGAAGCATCCAGAACACCCTTGAAATGTTGGCCCCACTGGTCATGTTTCCTCTTAGATGAGGAAACTTCACGCTCCTGGTAGTGAGTGCCTCATTCTAAGGGATTCCTGATTCCAGGGGCCGCTGGTCCAGACACCTGTTCTGTTCAGATATGGTGACAGAGACTCTCGGATTGACTAGTAAGTCTCATCAATAGTCTTCTTTTTGAGTAGGCCTTGTGCTTGGGCCCTGTCTTCAGCCTACTAAGTCCAATTGTAGCAAGAATTTCTTTGTCAGTTTAGAGACACTCTCCTCCCCTTGACATCTGATCACTCTGCCCTGCCTTCAGCAAGAATCCTAAATTGGTTTAGCAAGAAGCCCCCTTCCCTTGATGTCTCCCCTTAGTGATTTTCCATCCACTGACCCCCTTACCCTCCTTGTTGGTTGTAATTTCCCAGCTGTCTTTGTTGTGTTTGGGAAGGGGCTTAACCTCTCCCCCTGTTGCAATGGTCCTGGCACCTAGTGCAATACTCTGCAGCAAACTCCCCCTTATCATTGACAAAAGCATCAGGATAACTTTTATTTAACCATAGCAGGGGTTAGGAGCCATCTCACCTCGAGAACTTTCCCCACAATTGCCCCAGAACAAGGCATCAATCCCAGGCTTTTTCCTCCAGCACCTGGCCTGGGCTTTCTCAGAACAGCAGGGATGCTGGGTGTCGGCAGCACTGTCTGTCTCACTAAGGGGCAGGCCTCCCTGTGTTGGCCCAGTCCTCCCTGTCCTCCCCATGTGCACTTGCTCGGCCTCCCTCTCCATGTCCTTGGTATCCTCCAGAGACAGTGCTCCTGCTCTGCCTCACCACCTGTGCCTTATGGGGCCCTAACGTCAGGCCCTTCCAGTCTCCATGTCATGGTGGTCATCCCAGTTATTCTCCTTTCCTGGCCCTTTCAAGCTGGTGATGCGTGGGGATGGCCCACCTAGCTTTTGATGCTCGGATGCCAGCTGGTTTCAGAAACCTTACAACCCCCTTCAGTAGCCAGTGACAATGGAGACGTCTATCTGACTGAATGAGATAGAGACCAGGGTTTTTTTTCACTGGCGCCTGCCACTTCTGCTCATACTCCTTGGCTGGTCAGGGGATTCCAGTGGGGACAAGTGAGGAGACAAACCACCTTGTTCTTGAGGTGCCTTTGAGAGAAAGCATGGCACCAGGAACCTATGGCCAGGCCTTGACCTCAGCTGCCCACTGAGAGCTGCGTGGCAGGCTCCTGGCCCAGCTTCATGAGGCTGCCTTAGCCTGGCCTGAGTTCTGCAGGTTGGCCAGTGTGGTCCCGGTGTAGGCAGCTTCGAGGCCCTCTTGTTGGAACCACAGTTGCTATGCCCCACTCCTGCTTGCTGGGACCCTGGGCTAGTCTTTTCCATCGTGAATGCTCTGACCCCAGACCCATGAAGATCTAGACTCTGCGCAACACCCATCCCCTTCCAGGTCCCAACTCACACCCAGCCCATTGCCCCTTTAATGCGGACTGGGGCTGCAGGTCTCTATGCTTCACGCTGCTCGCTACACAAGTTGTTCTTCCTCCTCTTTGCCTGGCTAAATCTTCCTTGCCCTGTACATTTTGGCCCAGGGATGATCTCTGTTAGGTCCCTTACCTGACTCTCTTCTCTTCCTGCCCACCCCAGGCTGGCACAGGCACACACTGGCAGCTTCCCAATTCCTGAATCAGCTCTACTGAGGCACACATTTTGCTACAGTATACTTATCTTTACATGAGTATTTCCCAGAGGACCTGGAGGACCCTGCCCGGGCACACAACACGGGTTGGTTGGGTGAATGGAAGTGCCCAGCACTTTACTGCTGACCCTGAGATTCCTTGTTTTCTTCCTTCTCTGCTTGTTTTTTCTGAGTCCCAGGCACCTGCCTTTCTGTTCTTTGTTTAGAATCTTGATTCTACTCATGAAGGCCTTAGGCTGATTAACCTTGAACTCAACAGAAGAGAGGGAGGCAGACTTGGTGCACCAAGCCTAACTTCTTGCCTCCATGATGGCTAATGTCCAAGCCAGCCGGGCACGTAGTCCTCTGATCTTATCTCAAGGAGGAAGGCATCTCATTCTCTCTTCTGCAGCAATCACCCTTGATATACATCCAAGCCACTCTCTCTCTTACTTAATGGCCCAGTGATTTGTTGTGATCTGACTCCAGCGTCCCAAGCAAGGCCCCCAGGACTTTCCAATCTGACCTCCGTATAGCTTTCTAACTCTTCTCTCACCCACCACGTGCTCTACCCGCTGTTCACTGGTTCCTAAGTGTAGCTTTTTCATACCTCCTGGACGTGGCATGTACTATTCCTTTTACAAGAAGTGCTCTTCCTTCTGCTCCTTGACACATCATTGTCCTCACGACCTGGGTTATTCTCTACCTCCTCCAATGCCCATGGAATTAGCCACTCTGTCATCAGGTCTTACTCTAACTCTCAGTCCTCTACTTATGACCTTGTTTACTGAATTTTGCTTCAGTTGTTTGTCCAACTTCACTGTTACCAGAGGCGATGATGATGCCTAACTTTCACACATTCCCTCTTTGCCTCTCCCACCCCTCCAGCCCTTGGACCTGTCTGACCCATGAGTGGATCTTTTTTTCTAGCTGCATTTTAGTACCCTAATGCCTCGTTCAGAAAGCATGCAGCCTGTGGACAGGCAGCAGTGGCATCACCTACTGATCACTTTGCATTCAACAAGATCTGCGGACTAACTTGGAAGTTTGAGGAGCACTGGCCTAGTATTCAAAGAGTTCCTTTTGTCTGACCCAAATCGTCACTGCTTTTAGCTGATGGCTGGGATAAAACATCACTGCACTGGCCCTTTATATTCCCAGTGGCTTGAGAATGTTTCATTGCACCTTTGCATGTCCTCAACCAGAATAAATGAGAACAGTCTTCCTAATGTGCCAACCAGCAGGTTCTTCTCCTCTAATTAAGTCCATATGCTTTTTGTGACTCTTACTGGAATGTAAAAATAACCCTATTACCAATCCTGCCTCCTAGTAGCCTTTTCTCTGTGGCCAAGTTAATTCCAAATAGAACATCTGGAAATTCTATTTTGTTGCCTAATTTAAACCAGACTAAAACCAATCTGCATAAAAGTTTATGAACTTTCTAGGGCTTCACACCTTATATTTCTCCATCTGCAGAAGCCTGCAATTTGGAGGCCAGAAATAGGAAGGATTTGGCCATCCCTTTCTCTATGCCTGGGAGAGTGTTTGTGGCTTTGTATATTGGGGTAGGAAGCTGGACTGGTGGTGTGGTGGGTGGGGTGGAGGGAGAGGGAAGTGAGGGAAATGGATAGAGCTATACTTTCTTATGCAAAAGTATATCTGCATGTAGATTTAAAAGTTATTTAACTTTCAGCTGAGGTGGTGGGTGGCCCAGGGGGTCTTGGTGGAGGAGGGGATGCCAGGGGAGGGAAGAAAAATAGAGTGTCAGGCAGTGGGAGAGGGGAGTGAGGAAGGAGACTTACATCACCCAGAATAGACTGAGAGGTGTATTTCTGCAGCTGCCCACTGGAGCCAGGGACTCAGGGCTTGGGAAGAGGCTGAAAGAGTTCTTGTTTTTCTTATCAGCGTGACTAGAGACCCACAGGTGAATTGAATGGAGGGGTAACCCAGAAGTGAGGAGCAGGGCAGAGCTTTTGTTTGTCTGGACAGAAAGCAGGGCACAAAATCAACTGGATATTTTAAACGAGTCAACAAAAGATGAAAATGCCAGCGGGCTTTTTTTCGGGGGTAGACATTGACCATCTGATTTAAAAATGTGTGTGAAATAGCCAACCACTGACAGCAGTAGCCAAACCATTGTTAAAAAGAATGAAACTAGAGGACTCACAGAACACCACGTACTGTAACGCTACTGTAGTTGTGGCAGTGTGGCATGAGTGAAAAGATAGACCTATGGATGATGAAGCAGGAAGAAGGTGGATAGAGGGAATGAGGTGCTTGCCGAGCGTTGGAAGGGCAGGAGAAGCCGGGTCAAGGCTGCGCCTCCAGGAATGAGTCCTGGAAACCCACCCCCAGGAGAATGACTGCCTCTGAGGCCACCATGGAGTCACTGTGAGTCAAGTATGAACTAGGAACCGCGAAGCTGCCTCCAGCACCCCAAGCAGATTTTGATCCTCAGGAAGCTGGAAAAGGGACTCTGGAATGCTGTTGTAGAAACTCCTGACTCTCCATGAATTCTCTCATTGTCAGAGGGGGTGGGGGGTGGGGTGAGGGCACCCAAAGGAGCCCCTATTTCCTTTCTGCCTTCTAAATCTTGAAGGGACCCACACTGCTTTCTACACAGCAGATGTAAGAGGCTCTGGGAAGTGTATTTCTTAGCTTTCCATCCTCTGCAGCGTAGGAACTTACTGCCGAAGTAGGGAGCGGAGGTTGAGAAACGAACAGCGTCCACGGCCGTTCACGACTCCAGGGCGCCAGCTGATTCGGTGGCGGTGGGTCGTTTAGCGACCTTCTGCTGAGCTTGATGGGCAGAGCTCGGTGCTGGGTCCCGCTGCAGGCACATCTAAGAGAAAAACCCAGTCAACATATTAGCCCGCCTGTGCCAGGCGCCCGCCCTACGCTGACAGTTTGCGTGGATTATCTCGTCAGTCTTTAGGACACCCCGATGAGCGAGGTGAACTGTCATTTCCCCGTGTTCTGGATGGAAAAACCGAGGCTGGAACAGTTAGATGACTGACTCAAGGTCAAGGAGCTGGCAAGTGAAAGACTTGCGATTTGAACTTCGCTCATCTGGCTCTAAAGCTCATTCTGTTTTTGTTCTAGCATGTTACCTCCAAAATACGCTCTGAAAGGATCTACAAAGGATGGAAGGAAGAGAATGCTCGGAAACCATGGAGGGGACTGATCTGTCACAACACCTCCTGACCGAAGTTCCCAGGGATGGAGGAGGAGGCCACAGGCACTGTCTTTTCTGTCCTGTTTGCCACCGGGGGGGAAGTGTTCCCTGCCCTCTACGGGAGGCTACTGATCCCTTTTAAACCTGTGCAGGTGTGGTTAGCATGGTCACTTCAGCGAAATGGACTCAATTAACTTCAACACGGCAGGTTTAGTGAGGTCAGTTGTTCCCTCCAAAACGATGTCGGAGTCCTAACCCCTGGTACTGCGAATGTGACTATGACTGTATTTGCAAGTAGGGTCTTTGCAGATGTACTTAAGGTGTGATCTTGAGATGAGATCATCCTAGAATAGAAGGGGCCCTAAATCTGATGACTAGTGTCTTTCTAAGAGACAGAAGATGAGGAGACTGGATGGCACATGCAGACACCTGTGTGAAGAGGGAAGCGCAGGTCAGAGTGATGCTGCTATGAAACAAGGAGTGCCAGGGCACACCGGAAGCCGGGCCAGGCATGCGGGCTTCTCCCCTGGAGCCTTCTGAGGGAGTGCGGACGGCCAACACCTTGATTTTAGACGCGGGCCTCCAAAACGATGAGAAAAGAAGCTTCTGTTGCTTTTGCTGTTAGTTGTGGTCATTTGTGATGGTTGCTTGAGGCAATAAATACAACAGGTGAAGTAGAGGTCTCCCGGATGGGAGAAATCTTCTTTAAGCTTCAGCTGTGTTCTCCTTCTAGAATTTACAGTTTGCTTGCTGAACCCTGACCTGTAGAGATGGAATGTTCATCTTTTTTTTTTCATACTTTTAAAAAATATATTTTTTCCTCGCTGAACTTCTCCCTAAATCTCTCTTGCTAATCTCAGCCCTGTGCTTTCCAGGGACCATGAAGAAGAGTGGGAAGCTCGGGTTTGGAGTCAGAGAGCTGTGGGCTTAAGCTTGGACTTTGCTGTGGGACCTTGGGTAAGTTGTTTAACCCTTCTGGGATTTCTCTTCCTCCTCTGTAAAAGGAGGGAGAATAGCTACACGCACCTATGGGGCTGATAGATGAGGTAGTGCCCTACCATGATGTTCAGCAAATAGTTCTCATTCCTTTCCCCTTTCCTTCAAAACCAAAGTCCAGACCCTCGTTCAAGAAGCTTCTCTGAGGGACGCGGGCTCCAAAGTCCTTTCCTTGCCGTGAGTTGCAGCTGCTCTTACATTGTACCGTCAGGCTGGACTTGCGGTATATTGTGTGTGCTCTTCCCTCAGGGGCCCGGACTCACGACCGCCTCCTGGGAGGCCATGGTGTGGCCTCCACCTCTACCTCTTCTAACTCGTTCCCTTGTGGCTTCCGTCAGCTTCTAGCACATGGAGCCACGCACAAGCGTGACCCCTGCGTGGCTGTTGGGGGCCTCTGTCCAGCATCGGAGGGGCTTTCCCTCCTAAGCCCCAATTCCTGCATGAACCCTGGAAATAATCAAGTCGAAACAGGGAACCCCTGGGAGAGACACATTACAGAAATGGGGAAAATAGGCTCTAAATGGAGTAGAAGCTCATTAGTTTTTACTTCTCTGTCTTGCAAACATAATAATTCTTAAAAATAAAAGGGAAAAAAAAGAACCTGTCACTTTTGCCCCATTTCTCAGTGGCTTCTGCACAGCCTCACCGAAGGGAAGCCTCATTAGAAGACTTTATTAAGCTTGCAAAACACGAGGAAGTGCAGTGAGGAGCATACAAAGCTACACTTGCCAAAATAAATGAACAAAGCACGTCCTGATGCCTGGGCCCTTTGGGAGCAGAAGCCCAGGGGACCTCGGAGATGATTAGGATGCAACTTTATTAGCTTCGCTTGGTGAGCCCTCGGCAGCTCTAGCTCCTGGCCAGAGCGCCGACTCCAAGTTCACCTCTTCCTGGGTCCTGCCTGGCCACTGGCTGCCCCTCCTTGGACATGGTCCCCACTTCGGCCAGCTTATTCCTCTCGCTTCGAGGCTCTGGGATCAGAGGCTCTGTTGGGGGGCACCCTTGGCTCAGACAAGCTTCTCACTTGCCTGTGCCAACTGTATCCCGAGAAGGAGAAGGGGTGGGGAAGGGAGAAGGAGATAAGCTAGTAGGGATGGGCATTTGTGCCTAATGAGGATGGCTGTATTTCTGTCACACCAGACTGCTTCCCCACCCCAAGCTGTCCCCGTCCTTGGAAACAGGTGAACAGAGTACATTACTTATTGTAGGACCGCTCTGTGCTCTGGGGGAGTTCTTAGGGATGGATGTCCCTTCACTGCTGAGCTCATGTTCTCAGCTGAGCGTCCGCCTTTGAGGATGTATGTGAATGCCAGCCTGGCCCCTGGCATGTAGCAGGCACCCGCCTGTCCCTCTTGCCTGCCTTTTCCTCTTTCATAAAGATGACAAAAAGTGCTCTGGGCAGGGAGACTGTGGTGAATGGAAAGCTGTAGGCTGGTGGAGGCTCTGCCCGCCTTGACTTCTCACTGCAGCCCTGAGTTTCTCCAAACTCTTTTCAGAACATCGTCCAGTTCCAGCCTGCGCTTCCCTGGGAACCATGCTGTTCCTGTTGTCCTGACACGTGCTAGTTCATGCTAGTCTTTGTGGAGAGACGTCAGTGTGGAAAGGGGACCTGAACCACCTGCAGGGTCTAGCCCCTGACCATTTGCCTCCTGTGTCTCTCTGGAGCCCTTGAGGTGGGTTATGATGGGCCAAGGACAGTTGGGAGAAGGGCACATCCCCGGGAAGAAGTGCATTTTTTGACTTACCGTATTTTCCAGCGTATAAGACGACCCCCTAATTTTACAGTTAAAACATAGGTTTAGGCCTATATTTGCTGTATAAGACTACCTCCCACTTCCGAGGCAACACCAGTTCTTTTTTTAATTAAATTTTTAATGAATGACATTTTTCGAACATACCGTAATATACCGTACATTGATTCGATAAATGGAAGGTCTCTTCACAAATGGCAATGCCATGAACTTGACTGAGAAACAAGAAATCCAAAAGAGAACATTAACAATGATGGCATCATCTGGAAAGAAAATTACATGAAGAATTTGCAGAAAATGCTTGTTTGTGACTGACTGGGATGATAAGAGGTTTTTCTAGGCAGAGGAGCATTGTGAGCTTAAAATCCTTCAAAATCCTCATCCTGTTCTTCTTCTGACATCATAAGTTCATCAATGACCTCTTGTGGTACATTTGTAAGACAGTCATCATATGGATCAAATTCTGAATCAGATGGTGTGGCTTCAGCTTCGGCTTCC
>PVKE010027110.1:0-21835 GCA_004027555.1 Craseonycteris thonglongyai | reverse complement strand
TTTCCATCCTTTTACCCTGAGTCTGTGTTTGTCCCTGTGGCTGAGGTGTGTCTCTTGTAGGCAGCATATGGTTGGATTTTGTTTTTTAATCCAGTCTGCTACCCTGTGCCTCTTTATTGGTGAATTCAGTCCATTTACATTCAGGGTGATGATTGATATATCAGGATATCCTGTATCCATTTCTTCTTTCCTTTTTATTTTTTTGTTGTCCCAACTTTTCTCCATTTATTTTGATTTCTGGATTCAGGTCGTATAGCCTCCTTTAGTATTTCTTGGAGTGCCGGTTTAGAGCTGGAGAATTCCCTCAGCTTCTGTAAATCTGTAAAGGCCTTGATTCCTTCTTTATATCTGAAGGTTAATTTTGCTGGAAAGTTAATTCTTGGCTGGAAATTTCTCTCTTTTAATATTTTGAAGATTGGGCTCCACTCCCTCCTGGCTTGCAGAGTTTCTGCTGATAAGTCTGGTGACAGCCTGATAGGTTTTCCTTTGAAAGTTATGTTTTGTTTTTCCCTGGCAGCCTTGAAGATTTTTTCTTTGTCATTGATTTTTGTCATCTTCAGAACAATGTGCCTTGGAGAAGATCTGCTAGGGTCTAGGAAGTTAGGGCTTCTGCTTTCCTCTTAGATTTGGGGCTGTAATTCCTTCCACAAGTTAGGGAAATTTTCATCCACTATTTGTTTTAGTAGACTCTGAGAAGATTTCATCTCGCTTCCTTCTGGTACCCCTATTATTCTAATATTGTTCTTTCTGATGGAGTCAGAAAGTTCTTGTAGGGCTCTTTTATTTCTCTTGATTTTCCTTTCCCTTTCTTCTTCCCTCTGTGACATTTCCATGTTTGTATCTTCGATTTCACTCATCCTTTCCTCTAGCTGGTCAGCCCTATTTCCTATGCTGGTCAGTTCTTTTTTCAGCTCTCCCATGATGCCTTTCATTTCAAGGAGTTCCTTTTGGTTCTACTCTAGCTTCTCAATTTTGTTGATAAAGTACTCATTTTGCTCAGAAAATTTCTTGTTGAGGTCATTTAACTGTGTCTGGGTACTTTGCCAGCATTGAGTGAGCTCTCTGAGTGTCTTGATTAATGCAGACCTCAATTCTGTTTCACTTAGATTTGATTCCAAGTGTACAAGGTCCTTTACTAAAGAATGCCCCTGATCTTCTGGAGGGGCTTTGGATTCTGAGGTGTGCATTGTGTTTGATGTGGTTCTTTTTGCTTTACGCATGAGTCTGTTTTCCCTCTGGGGGGTTGCCTATCAGATGGGCTTCTCTTTATTTTTTCTTTTGGGCTCAGTTGTGGGAGAAGGAGATTTTGGGAGAGGGTTGGGGTAAGCAGACAGCTTCTGTGTCCTGGGGCACTTCAGGTTGCTGTCTTAGCTGTTAGATAGCAGGGTAGTAAAGGTGTGGCCAGAGGTGGGGGCATGTGAGTAGGAGCTAGGGTGGGCCTGAGACACAATAGCAGATTCCTCTTTCAGCAGGGGGGCTGGTGGTTCAGTGCGGGTGGGGCGCAGGAGCTCTGGTCTTTCCTCCTCCTGGCTGCCCCTCCTTCAATCCTATCTGTAAACCACACCTGCAGGGCAGCACTTGGATGGGCTGGGGCTTGGCAGAGGCCCCGGTTGGCCGCGCAGTCCCGTGCACAGGCAATGACACCGCGGAGACCCGGCTGGCAGCCCAGTTGCGCACGCGGTTCGCAATACCCCAGAGGTCCGGTGGGTGGGACGCCAAAAGCCCAGCTGCGCGCTCGTGAGCAGGCAGCAGTGCTGCAGCGGCCCAGTGGGCAGGGTGCCGAAAGCCGGTCCCGCGCGCAAGCAGTGTCACTGAGGCAGCCTGGCAAGCAGGGCGCCAAAAGCCCTGTAGCACACCGGCGAGCAGGCAGGGGCGCCGCAGCAGCCCTGTCGGCAGGGCGCTGAAAGCCAGAGTGCGGGCACGCAGCAATGTGCAGTGGCCCAGTCGGCGGGGTGCCGAAAGCCCAGCGGCCTGGTGAGCGGGGCACCAAAAGCCCAATTGCATGCTGGCAAGCAGGCAGTTGCGCCACAGCCGCCTGGTGAGCAGGGCACCAAAAGCCCAGTTGCATGCTGGCAGCGGCGGAGGCCCGGTGGGCGGAGCGCCGAAAGCCCTGCGCGCACAGGCCGTAGCTCGGGCGGCAGCCGCTCTACGCTCCCGGCTCTGCTGAGACCGCCGGGTTCACTCCAAGCACGTCCAAGGCAGCTGTGCCCACTCACGCCCCAGCCCTCACTCCAAGAGCCCTGCCCTCAGAAGGCGCCCCCTCACAGTCAGTCTCCTCCGTAAATCAGGGGTGCTGAGCGGCTGTGGGCTGGTGCCCTGCTCTCACCCCGCCCGCCGGGAAGTGCCGCCGCCCTGCTCCATGGTCCCTGTTCCACTTTAGGCTCTGTGATCTGATTTGGGCACTGCGTGCTGTCCCTTGAGTTCGGATGTTAAATTGTCCACAGTCTTGTGGGGCTTCCACGCTCCCAGGTCTCGGCTTCCAGCCCGCCCTCGATCCAGCTCCACTGTGACCGTAGCCCCCCAATCCCCCTTTGTGTTTGCCAGCCCCGGGCCGCGCTCCGAGTCTCTGTCCCCGAACCGCTGCTTCCCTTTCCCTCTCCCGCTCTCCCCTTTTTTCTCTAACCTTTGTGTGTTGTTCCGTGTTGGGTGGTTCTCTTAGTTGAGGTTTCTTCTCAGGGTTTCCCCTGTGGATTCCCCTCTGTTCACAAGGCCCTTCCCAGGCAGTTATCGGAGTTCTCCTCTCATGCCGCCATCTTGGATCTCTCAGAAGATTTATTTTTAAATGATGAAACACCACTAGAGTCAAAGGCAGGGGTAAAACATTATTGATATCTTGGCCAATTGGTCATAACCATCTTGGTCAATTGGTTATGGCTTTTTCTTAGGAGAACTTTAAAGAGTATTAGCAATGTGACTTATTTTATTTTCCGTCTTAGAGGCAACGAATAGGATATCTACAAAGGCTTGGATCCTGACTGTAATTCTGCACACCTAAGAATAAATGAGAAAGAAATCAGAACACAAGAAAAAAGGGACAGAGAGAGGATCAAACTCTGCAGGATAAGTATAAAGTATTTTTAGTGACCCCAAATTATGGGATTAAAAATGAAATAAAAAGGACATGGTTTTGAAGGTAGATTTTTGAAAACCAACTCTTGAACTTGCTCTACAGGAAGTAATGGTAGTAAGGATGATGAGTTCAACCAAAAGCCATGTGTATTTTGAAAATCAGAAAAGAGGAGAAATATTGCAACCATTCTTCGGTTAGAAAACTGATATAAACTACTATTATTAAAATAATGTCATAGTAAGGCAAGAAAGAATTTTATTAAAACAATAATGAGGAGAGATCACAGGGCCTCAGGAGGAAAAAGGTTTGAGGAGTTCCTCAGAGCCTCACTACTTCCATTCTTCCAAATCTCCATCTCTCAATGACTTAGCAAGGGCATGAGCAGACAGATTTGGAGCAAATAGGGCCAGCTACATAATTTGTAGGACTCAGAACAAAACAAAAATACAGAACCTCTTATTTCAAAAATAGAAAATAATATGTTACTAGAGGTATTAAAATATAAAGCTTTTTTCTTTTTTTCATAGTCTTTTTCTTGACTTGCTATGGAATATTTTTCTTTTTAATTCAATATCATTATAAATAAAGAAAAAATAATTTGTTAGTATGAATTTTATCATTCATCTTTATATTGTACATATCAGTCTTAAGTACAAGAAGAAAAGCATGTAACGTATATAAAATCATCAAAATTATAAAATTTACATTTTATAGTTTGTAAAATTACATGAGGTCCTCCCGAGTACCTACCTGTATGACTGCAGTTTGCATTCCCTTGAAGCCAGCCCTAGAAGCAAGAAACTGTTATTTCTAACTTTCTCCTGACTACTGTCTAGATTAGAAAAACTGCTTCTTCCCAATAATTATTTCTTATTTTGACCACAGAGCTATTTCACAAAACCTTTTGAGATCAGCAAAATCTTCCCCAATTTATATAACCTCATCCTTATAGAAACAAGGCAACAAGACTAACAACACTGCAATTTATAACTTAACCTCATAGAAACTAGGCAATAAGATTAACCAATTGCAGAGAAATATACCTGGAGAAATAACTTAGCTGCCTGAGTCAAAGGCTTGCTTGCTTGCTTGCTTGCTTGCTTGCTTGCTTGCTTGCTTGCTTACTTTTTTTCTTTCTTATTTTTAATTAAATTAGAGATGAAGATTAAAATGATTTGAGCTAACATTTTAATGACTGTTACCAATTTTAATCTCAGTCATTCAAGTTCCTACAACAAAGACCTGTGTAGCTAGTCTATTGTCTATTTTTAGTTGGGGCAGAAGTTCAAACCCAGTGGGCTCCCTTGTCAACCGGGAAGAAAGATGGAAGGAACAGTGCAAGAGGGAATAGGCTATATATTATCACACTGGAATCTTCAATATAGCGTATGAGACACGGGCACTGCAGGGGCTTTCATAGGAAAACACAGAGGTATGCAAAGTTTGCTTCTGCTTCCTTTGAGTTGCAACAGCAGTATTTGAGAAACACTGCCTTGGAACGTGACTCACTTGAAAAAAATTTCTTGGCAACTGTATCAATGTCTTACATAGCTTTTCTGTATGTCAGCTAGCATCTATGACTTTGTAGATGTTAAACTAGAATGTTGTGAGGAAAAAGAGTTAATATTGAATACTCAGCATAAGGCATGCTGGACACATTCCTTCACAAGAAAAAAAAAAGCAAAGGCATTCATCTAGGAACTCGTAAAAGACACTGCAGAGAATGATTGGCAATTAGAGCCTCTGCATCTGGAGAGTTATTTATAGCCAAATCTTGATAGTCACTGGTAAAGAAGAAAAAGGAAAGAATAGATTACAGAAAACCGAGCATCATTCACATATTTAATTTTAAACAGTTGTTTTTAACTGTCACATTTCTATCAAAATTTCCACCAGATTTATTAACAAAAAATCAGTTTACAACTTAGTATTCAATTTCCTTTTATGCCATCTTCTGACCTGCAGGACTATATGTTAAAGACAGGGTCAGAGCATTGCTGAATAGGCATAAACAAACAAAAGATAACAAATGAATGAACTATTGTTATGAAAAAATGACTAATCTACTTTAATCCTACATGACTACACCATACACCGATCTCACAAAGAACAAAACCAAAGCATTGAGCCTAATAATTTGAGGAATATTTACATCACTTGGAATACATCTTTTACGCCCAGGTCATACTTTATTACAGAAATGTGAGCTCACTCAAAATTTAGCAAGTAGTAATTGGCTAAAAAACAATGATTGATTCGTTATGGTTTTTATTTGTTGTTGTTTGTTTGTTTGCTTGAATTATAATGTGTAGCCAAACAGTCGTTTCCATGATTCAAGAAGAAAGTTTCTCAAAAAAGATCTGTTATATTAGCTCAGCCTGTAAAAAACAGGTTTATGAAATAGATTGTCTGGTTTTGGATCTTGTTTGATAAAAACCTTAGGGCCTTACTTAAGTAGCAGAAACTGTTCCTGGCACACAACCCAGGTTTTTATATTTAAATCAATTAATATGATTAAGAATGGTGTTAATAATACTGGTGTTAAGAACAAAAGTATCTGATGTCTTAGGTCTAAGTGATTATGTTTAGGCTTTATCACCCATCAGAATCAAAGTTGGCTACTGTCCTATGCCTTCTAATTTGTGGCTTGAATCCACAAAGCTACAAACTTAGCCTATAAGTTCTAATATGCATATAAACTGATCTTAAACTTCTCATCACATTTCCAGGGAATTGTTTTAAAGAAGGTGTGGATGCTGTACTCAGTTTCTTTCTAGTTAGAATGGATTTGCAATGTCATTTGTTCAACATTTCCTGTATGGTTACATTCACTAAGTGTGTATTATATTTCATGCTCTATGTTACGCACTATTCAGGGAGGAGCTCACTTAATATTGACTCAAAACCTATGAAGCAAGTTCTATTATTATTCACACTTGCCAATGAGAAAATAAGGACTCAAAGAATAAAAGTATAGTGTTAAGAATACTCATCTACACAGCAGAAGAGATGGAACATAACCCCATGCTTTCTCAAAAACATTGGAGCTTAAGCTCTTAAAAATTGTTCTACATTGAGTTCTATTTCATTGCACCAGAAGATGCTGTGTTTGATCCAATCAAACAGGCTAGCAATAGTATATTTTCAAAAAACAGACTATGAACTGCGTAGACTTCTTTAGATCCAAACTAACGCATTATGTCACCACAGATGCTCAAAAAAAAAAAAAAAGGAAAAATCAATAAAAAGAGGGCAAATGAAAAAAAAAATCAACTTTGGTTTTGAACAATGCCACATTCTTGGAGGTGCTGAAAAAATAGTCAAGTTTATCTGAAAGAGAGAGAAAAGAAGGAGGAGGCAATGACTCTCCAAAAAGAGTTGATAGCCTACTACAGATGTGTTTGACAAGGCATCGGCATAAATTAGTTGTTTGTGATTGCAAGTACCTCCTAGCTGTTGCATCTGAGAGTAGTCCTCCAATATGAAATGCCCATGTTTCCAGTAAAAAAGAAAAAGCAAAACAAACAAACAAAAAAACTCTTTCCCACTGCTCTTTTCCCATTCCTTGTTATTTTCTATCCTTGTTCCTACTCTTCTCAGAATAAAATGAATCTCTGATCTAAGCCCACAGATAATTGACGTATCACTCAATGAAAGTAGTTAATCTCCAGTCTATAAACAAACAAATTAATTGTCAGTCCCCAAATCATAATGAAATTGTCTAGATTCTCATCAGCAATACTCTTGTCAAAAGATGAGGGTGAAGATTCATTTAGAAGGACTATTCATCCAAATGGCACCATTATTCCTAATATTGTTTCTCTCATGATTTAAAAAAAAAAAGTTTTTAAATTTTTAGGATTAAGAGCTTTCTCTGGAATGATATTTTCAATCTACACCAAGAAAAAAAGAGAAGACACATGAATTATAGGTGCCACAGTTGTTTTGTTGAGATAAATACTGAAACATAACATTTAGTTAGCATGAGAACCATTTGAGAAATTTCTTTTGACTTTACGAAAAATAATAGAACAAGGGTAATTCCTGATGACTGAATAAAGAAGGTATTTTAACATTTGCTGCCTATTTGTAGATGGAAAAATACTCCCTCTAATCCTAGGATACTGGTTTAGAAAGTGAGCTGCAAAGTGGGCGATTTCAGTACATTCTCCCACTCAGAAACTGTTAAAACAGAAGCAAAGGAATTTGAAAGTGGTAGGCCTTATGTTCATATAGTAAGCTTTCATTTTGCTAGTTGAATTTACTTATATTGGTTGTATGGTCTTTTGCAAAAAATAAAAATAAAAAAATGCACATTGACTTCAAATCCTTAGGTCCTAGAATTATTTTTAGTACATGATAGTGAGTGTCTAAAATAATTGAATTAGCATCCAGACGAAAGTTTTAATTTTTGTTCAATGATGCTTTAAACTGCAAGATAGACATACTTCTATGGTCAGAGAGGGTTGAACTGGAATTATTTTTTTAAACATAATTGAATATTAGACAGTTTTCCACACTGTTTGTAGCAGCATTATCACATAAATGTGGAAATAACATCTTCAGTTTGTCCCAACCTCAATATCTAGGGTGACTTGTTTTACTTTTTTTTTTCTTCCATGTCATTAAATGATAACATTCAGTTAAGTCACATTTTATCATGGCTGACAATATCTTATGAGCACAGAGCTTAACAAAACAAAGCTGCAATAAGAGTTTTGGCTTTGCTCCATATTTCATTTTCTTTCCATAATTTAGTGTTTACAAAGATGAAGAGCCTTTTGCCATTTCTTAAAATATAGAATTTCTTTACTATTAGTAGACATCTGTACCAGAGTAAATGACAAATAACACTGTGGTTCTTAACAATAATTAAGTAGCCCAATTGAAACAATCTTCACATCTTTGACTTCTGGAGTACATTACGCTGGAGTTAAGATGGCTTCGTTAGTTAAAATCACTTGATTCAATGTTTGTTTTGCATTTTGACCTTGAAAGATATATCAAATCTTTGTCTTTATTCATTCTATCATATCCCAAAGATTACCTATTTTCAAGATAAACTTTTCAAAGAGATAAAACTGATGGTTTCAGGGTTGTATTCAACAGAAAGATTGTAGGTTTGCTAGAATTTTGCCATTTGCTACTTAAAAAAGCATTCGCTGGATTTTTGAAATGCATTTTCTACTTACAGAAAGAGTATTTATGGAAAAATAGCATTGGTGTGGGAAAAGAGAAAAATCTACTCATTGCTGCTTCATCATCTGTATGCAGAAAGACAGATAGGGGAAAAGCCCTCATAATTTTTCTGGCAATAATCAAGGAAACTAAGAGAAATCCTAATAAAGAATTTTTTTTGTTTATTATTATTAGAAAAAAAAAATGCTGCAGGGCTTGACACTATCAAGGATTACTTCCTGTGTAGAAGTCAGCTGCATATACACAATAGCTGAGCTATGTTCCCTGCTGGAGCCAGACCAAAATCAGAAATTACCATTTTGATCCCTTAGCTTGTGGATAATTCCAACACGTCTTATATGTATAAGCCCAGATACAAGCAAACCAACCAGTTTCTTAGCAAAATCAGTGTTCTTGTCTATGACTTTTTTTAATAAGAAAGAGCCTAGCTAGAAGAATTCTTGTAATATTTTAGAACACAACCCATCCCATCTCAACTTCTTTCTTTTTTAGGTCAAACTAATGAGTCCCTTTGGAAATTAAAATAGACAACTATAATAAAATTTAATAAGATATGTGACCATACAACAAAAATACATTTGGATTTTGAAATGTTATTTATAAGACTTTCTCCAAAATCTACTCTCTTAAGGTTTGTCTCAGTCTCAAGGTCAAATACTAGCAAGTGTGAATGTCAAGCTATTTAAAAATAAGTGGTATATTTAAGTCATACATACATTATTGATGTAATGTAAATTATTGAAATTGGAAATAAAAATTAGTGAAAATTTTCTGGAAGGCAACTTGCCAATATTTATTAAAATACCTCCTCTGCTAGGAGACTTCCAGTTTCATCTGTGACATGTAAAGTTCTGTTATAACAAAATAAAGCTGAACAAACTAAAAATCAATAACTTTTCTTGGACTGACCAGAGAACTGAGATCACAGGACAAATTGGCTCCCAAAATCGAATCCAGAGAGTCACAGCTGAGATCTACTGTGGCTGGGAGCCATAAACTGGTAGGAACACTGAAATTGCAAATTTGACAAATTCCTGGAGGCTGAGTGTGCTCTAGCCCAAGATAAGGAATCCCCTGTGGCCACAGACTTAGAGCTGAAAGATACTAATGCTCTCTGACAGGGAGTATTAAAGGGGGACAAAACACAAGTGGGGAGTCAAAAACAAGAAAAGTAGAAAAATTCAAAGTCCAGTCTATCACCTACCACTAATTCAAACATTAAGCACAGCCCAATCCCTAGCAAATTAACACGAAACCTCAGACTAGAGGCCAATTTACCTCAGTTTTTATTACCCAATATAACATGTCTGGCTTTCAACAAAAAATTACAAGACACGCCAAATGCAAGAAAAACACAGTCTGGAGACACAAAGAAAACATCAGTACTGAACTCAGATATGACACAAATGTTGAAATGATCTGACAGGGAAGTTAAAACAACTACGATTAATATATAAGGGGAAAGTGTGGAATATGGAAACAGTACATAATATATAAGAAGAGATAGGTATTATAAGTGGTGAAATGCAAACTTTAAGAAAGAATACCAATTAAATGCTAAAAAAAAAAAAGCCACTTTGATAGAAACAAAGAACTCTTTTGAGGCTTATTAGTATACTGGAAAATGGCTGAGAAAAGCATCAATGAGCTTAACATTAGGTAAATAGAAACTTCTCAAAGTAAAATGCAAAGAAACAAAAGAATGAAAAAATCAAGAACCAAAAACAGACTGTAACATCCGAGAACATGTAAAATAATTTCAAAAAGTACAGTATACATGTAATTAGAACATCAGAAAGAGAAGAAAGAACGGATCAGAAGAAATATTTGAAGTAATAATGGCCAAGACATTTTTTTAAGACACCAAACCACAGATCTAGGAAGCTCAAAATATACCCAAGAAGAATAAATATCAGAATACATCACCTGCAGAAAAATATTCAAACTGCAGAAAAATCAAACACAGAGGAAAATTCTTGACAGAAGCCAGAGCCAGGAAAAAAGAAAAAAGAAAAAATCAGTTCCCTGAGAGAGGGACCAGGGTAAGAAATACTGTGTGCTTCTCCTCAGAAGCAACGCAGATTAAACATATTTAAAGTGTTGAAAAATGACAATAATGACAACAACATCAACAAAAACACCTCTCTAGAATTCTATGATCCAATAAAATTATCCTTCAAAGGTGAAGAAAATATACGTTGTCCTCCAAACCAAAAATTTATTGCCAGTATACTTTCTTTACAAGAAATGTTAAAAGGGTGGGAAAGAAGTATAATTTTATAGTAGAGAAATACAGATTTTCAATAATTTTATACTTGGAACATGGAAAATTAACTCTTGCACCCCTGTCCCACTCTTCATACATACTTTATTTCTTTCATTTTCTCAATGAATTGAGAGAATGTAATAATTATTCATAACATTAATATTCAGTGGTTATATAGTGCTATGAACATTTAGTTCTTCTTAAACAATGTTAAGCAGTCTTTCTGTTTTGTCAGTATGCACTATTTGGGGGTGCTCTGAGTCTTTCTGGGGTTCTGTATTGGCCTCTATATTTCCATTACCACCAGATTGTTTCTTTTAGCTTAAGCTTTAGGGCCCCTCACTCTTTACAAGGGCACCTTCTGTTTTGTTAAATTAGCAATCTCTCATCTATCTGCTTTTCAGCTTTCAAATTTCATTCCTGATTCTATTCTCTTCTCTTGTCTGGGGACAGACCTAGGTATAATGAGAACTAAAGCTTATAAAATTTTGAGTAACCTCTCTAAGAAAATGAGGATAAAATTATGAATATAAGATTTGATCTAAATGTAAATAATTATTTTGAATAAAAAAATAAATCATAAAAATAAAAAATTAAATTACAAATACCACAATTATAACATTTTAATAAGACATAATATTTTAATTGATTAATGGCCTAACACAACTCTATAGTACTTTTCTCCCATAATTTTTTTTTTTAAAGATTTATTTATTGGGGTTTTTTTTTTGACAGAGAGAGAGAGAGATACAGTCAGAGACAGAGAGAAGGGCAAGGGCCCAGAACAGTCTCCATAGTTGCACATCATTGGTTTTTCCACATAGTTTCATTCCACAAGTGGGTGGGGGCTGCACAGGGCAGGAACTGGGCCGGGATCTCGCCCCGGTGAGAACTGAACTGGGGGCACTCCCCAGTTCAGCATATGGGTCCGCACGGGCCGGGGCCAGGATTCGATCCTCGGTCCTTGGGGCTGCAAAGTGAGCGCCTAACCCACTGAGCCATCCCGGCTTCCCTCCCATAATTTTTCTGGCTACGTATTGTCACTTTATATGAGAAAAATTTTGTAATGCCACTTTTTTTGAAAAAAATGGAAATGTATTTTAATCTTTTCTTCAATCTTTCTACTTAATAGGTTAAATAGTATTGTTTTGTTTTGTTTTGTTGTGTTGTGTGTGTTTTGTTTTTTTGAGAGTTGGATTGTTCAAAGCCTGTGGCTTCACAAACTGACATAGCTGACATTATAAAGTATATGTACTGGACTGTGCCCTACAAATGTAAGAAATCTTATAAATCTTAGTTTATAAATTTCTCATCACAAATAAAATATATACATTGACCGTATGACATCAAGTTATTCACTTAAAATTTTAGATATCTAATGTTTGAAACAATTTTCCAAACATTAGTCTTCAGTTTTGTATATTATAATTCTTACTTCTGTACTACTTGGATACAATGAAACCTGGCACCATAGGAAACAATCTTATCACAAAGTAATCTCTTATCCACAGTATTTTCATTGTGTTGTCTTGTGTGTTGGAAAAGTGAGTAGCAGAAGTATTTTGCATCCTCCTCAGTGATGAATGGATGATCTAGTTTCTCCACACACTCACTAGCATTTGGTATTATCTACCCCCCCCTTTTTTGTTTCATTTTAGTCATTCTGATAACATGAAGTGATATTTAATTATGTTTTTAATTTGTGGGTCCCTAAAGAATAATGATGTTGAACATTTTTTGTGCATTTATTGCCATCTGTATATCTTCTTGAATGAATATCTTGTCATGTTTTTGACCCTTTTATTAATTGTTGTTTGTTTTCCACTATTGAGTTTTGAGAATTCTTTATATATTTTCAATACAAGTTCTTTGTTACATATGGCTTGCAAATATTTTCTATGAGTCTTTTTTTAAGGTTTAAAAAAATTTTTTTTTATGTTATTGTGGAATGAAAACTATGTGAAAACTGATGATGTGCAACTACAGAGACTGCTCTGGGCCCTCCCCCTTCTCTCTGTCTCTAGGTCTCTCTCTCTATCAAAAACAATAAAATAAATCTTTTAAAAAAGAAAAAAGAAGTCCTAAATGGGAAATTTAGGTTATTGGAGGAACTGAAATGAGAGACTAACTGTGCTTTTCACGGTGAAGTTTCTGTGAACACGCACTTGATAGAAGTTAGATGAACCTACTTAGAACTAGGTGAGAGTCTCAGCTTTTCCAAGTCTCCACTCACTGTGTTACCTTTTTGAATCACAATTTTTTGCTTATAAGATACAAATGATGATACCAATCTACTAATGAGGTTGCTCAATACAAATGTAATCTATCCTTTGCAACATGGTCTGATAGAACTTTCTTCAATGATAGAACCATTTTATACTTTTGCTGTTCAATATGATGGCCACCACATGTGGCTACTGAGCATTTGAAAGATAGCTGATGTAACTGAGAAATAAAATTTTTAATTTTATAAACTTTAATTTAAATTTAAATAGCCACATTTAGCTAATAGCTACCATATTGGACAACAGAGGTATAGAGCTAAAAAAAATAAAATCCAGTTCATTTTTGGGGGGGTCTTATTTAACAAGCAACAGGGAACATCAGAAAATCTATCAACCACTGCTCATACTAAATACCTTCCACCTTACACGAAGAAACATAAAAACAACTGGCTTTTAACTTCCTGATTTTATGCTCTGAGATGTGGTATTAAGGACTTTCTATAGAATAACTGTTTGTGCTGAGGCTAAGATTTTGAGCCCAGAAAACAGGTGAAGAAGTCATTGTCACTTGGCTGCAGGTGAGGAGCTTCAAGTTTGTTTGTTTGTTTATGTTTTTGGGTTTTTTTTACAGCTGTTAGGTCATAATCAAGACTTTGGCCACGATACGCCTCACTGTGATTCTAAGCCACCACATGGTTAGAAAGTAATTTCTGAGCAGGTCCTAAGAGAGGTGCTGAGGTTCCTTTCTTTGACCATGCTAAATTTACCCCTCTAAATGAATGGCTTTAAGTAAAGACAAGGAAACACAATTAAGTCCTCTGGGTCAATTAAGTGGCCTCCATGTTTTCAGAATGCTGTTTGACTTTTAATCATGGCAACTGTTGCCCTTTCTTTCATTGGAATATTCTTTTGACAAATGTATTTTTCACCTGTGCCTTTAGGTTTTATTCATTTGTGTGGGAGTATTCTTATTTCAGATCATGTTACTAGAATAATTTTCATATGATTTAAAAATACTTTGCTGAGTGAAAAGAAAGATGATAGCTGGCAAAGATAGAACTATAATAATTGTTGTCCATATTCCTAGGTTCTCTTTTCCTTCTATCTGAAAAATGGGAAGTAGAATCCCCTTTTTTATGTTTATTCATCTTGAAATAAGAAAACCTGATTACACATTTGCAGATGAAGGAATTTTAGAATCACCTTCCCTGGCCATTCACTCGCAGGATTTTGCTTCTTATCTATGCATCCAGATACTTGATGTCAAGTAGCTAAATCATTTCAAATAACCAACTCAATTTTCAACCTTTCATCCAGAAAATATAGAAAGAATATCTCTGAATTAGATAGCAACTTGAATTTCAAAGCTTTGTATTATTGGTAAATTATTCCATTTACTTTGATTCTTTCATACTGGGAAAGAAAATGAAAGGTGCCTATCTCAATCTCTCACGTATTGTTGGTGTTTACTCCTTCTCTTTTTGATATTCTTATGTGCTACAATAAAGTCAATTTCAAAAGCTTTCAAATCACTTTTTACTTACTAAAGATTTTGGTAACTATTTTCTATATTATTTTATGCACTTATCTCATTAAATAATTACTGTTTTATTGTTTATTATATTCCCATACCAATATATATATATGTATATGGAGGTTAGGGACTTGGTTATTAGAATATACACTTTATAGCTAATTTAGGTAAACACATTGCTGAAATTTACTTGTAGTATTTTTATTAATATTTCTTGTCAGAATGACTTTCTTCTTGGTACTTTTCAACTATAACACAGGCTTTAACATTTCCTTGAAGATCCATTAGAATTGTAGCATTTTGATTATATCTCCTTTTATGAAATCAAAACTATTCCAGAATTATTGTTGTCTTTAGCACTCTGATCAGCAATATTGGAAGATAATGTGATTAGTAGACATAATGATGCTTCTGTCACTGATTGCCATGTAGGGGGTCTTCACCAAATATATGACTTGAAAACAGCATCTCTTGGATCAAGGACCAATTAAAACAATATTAGAATATTTCTTAGATGGTTTTTTATGTACTTAAAGTGTGAGATGGCTTTACTAGAAAACACTTTCTCCCACATCTCCCCATATTTACCCCCAACTTTCTATATATATTCATATATAACCTTTCCACAATATCTTCTCTATATAAAAATAAAAAGTATAGCCCTATGTCTTAAATAAGAGACAACTAGTACCCATGTAACATTTTGATCATGATACAGGTAAGGACCGAAGCTAATCAGCTATGGGATGTAAACAGCCCAATAGGAGCATTGTTTGTACAACCTCTTCAGATTTTGGCAGGATTTATTACTGTGAAACTGGCACATCATAGCACTTCACTGTTAGGTAATGTAATAAGCTACAGAATGCTCATATAGAAAGAAATAGCTTAAAGTAACTGGCTACATTCTTAAATGAAAGCTCAAACTTTTGTATTCTTTACCAAAACATAAACCCAGTTGGCCTTTTGGGCCTACCTGGGCAGAAAATGACATGCTACAGCTAGAATTCTCTTCTTTGCCTTTCAATATCACACACAGAAAATAATTATAACTGATCATTGATTGGACCTTAAGTCCCACCTTTTCTTTACTGAATTCATTTTATTCAGGTGTTAGTGATAAACTGAGAAATCTCTAAAGTATTACATGTTATTTTTTTTAATCTCCTAATGTTTTTGTGATTATGATCTTGCCTTTAGTCTTTACTGAGATGCATTGCTAATAACTTACTGTGGTACCTATGGTATGCCAGGCATAAACAGTAATTTCTGGCTCAAAGTACGACTCCTTTTCAATTAAGTGTACCAGCTGTCCTAGGCTCTCCTCATCTCTGTGTTCTTTACCATTGAATATTAAATTTTTCTTGCCCAAGAAGACATCAGCCATGGAAACATTTTAAGTAAAGCATCCTTGGGGAAATTAAGCTACTTTTGAAAGAAATGGCATTGGTTTGTTTAGTCAATTGATGTTACAGAAAAGAGAATATAAGTTCTTCTATTTTGAAGGCATGGTTCACATTAAGTATGAAAGTGGGTGACAGAGGTGAGGAGTGAGGTACCTTTAAGACATTCTTGAGGAAAAAATTTAATACCCTCCAAGGTATTCTAGCAATAGGCATTTTGCATTTTCCTGTGCAAGTAAACTTTTGTTAATCAAAACTCAGCCCAGAGGCCTGGAACTATGAGAACAAACTTAGTTTGCTTATGTGATTGGCCAAACCTTGCATTACATGTTGCAAGAGCAGTCTTGCATGGTTTTAATCTATCGCGTTACTGCCTGATGAATCCAGTAGGCTTTGTAGAATATTTCAGGGCTTTGAGACAACACAAAACCACTTTCCTTCTCTTATATGACAGATTCATGGAGGCATTCCTTGGATATGCAAATTTTAAGATTTGCAATATACTTTGAAGGATGGGGCTAGAAGTTTTGCACAAACAATGACGTTATGTTTGTAGTTAAATCAGTTTGGGCCTACTGGGAAGCTGGATGAGCAATTAACTGAGTATAGTTTTCCTTTACAGATGCCTTTTCTACAAAAATACCTGGTAGCAAAGAAGTGTAGTCATTTCTGAGTTCAGCCTCACATCAGAAGAACTGGGAAAAGGGGGCACTAGTGAAAAAAAGATATGTGTTCTTTGTGATATCAAAACATGTTTACTTGAGCTCTCTTTTCTTTAATCCAATAAAAGTATTGGCAATGCATTGGGTATTTGAGGCATAGCAGTGGGAGTACTGTCACGATGTAACTAAAGATGGTGGGAAAACCAGTTTGAATAAAATGAGATCCAACTTGAACCTTTGCCCGTGCCTGGAACTAAAACCAAGTCAACCCACTGTTAAGTGTCAAAAATGTTGAGTCATTAGCCCCCTTTTTTGTTATTCTGTTTGGGACTATCTGTATGTGTCTGCTTTTTTTTACACTCTTAAAAAATAGACTCGCTTGTGGCATTCAGGATGCAGTTCTTAGCTTACTATATCCTCCCGAAGTTTAAAGTACTGAGTGTTAAATAAAAATTCTTATCAAAATATTGTTATGCATTTAGATATTTTTATTTGATTCCTGCTATACTTCTCAGAACTCATCTTTTGATTTTTCATACAGATTCTGAAACCAACTTAACTGTTTTGGTAGGTTTTACCTCAGAGAATATTGGGAAATGGAGGTGTGAAACATTTAATACTAGTCCCAAAGCCATTGAGTAACCACTCATTTTCCAGCATTGTAAAGAGAAGTCTAGGTTTTCAGCTCATCCCATTTTACCTTCCTCCTCTCTCCTTCTAAAGGAGAACATTGATTTTTGAACTTTTTGATTTCCCTTTAAACCACATGGGAGAGACAAACTACCATGAAGATAATCTATCATCTCAGTTGCAGATAATCTTAGCTATAAAAACTCTTACAAGAATTAGTAGAGAAAACTGAATTATGTGAGAGAAAACCTCAGGGAGAAAATGATTAATGCATGTCAAAAACAGAATTGTGATTATTGACATATTACATCTCTGAATATAGTAAGTAGTCTATTAAACAATTTGATGAATCTTTCCTAAGAATACACTGCTCATTCAAAGAATAAATACATCTCATGGAAAAGGAAGAGTACAAAGGATTTAGGGAGTCAGAAGTATGCTCTTCAGACATACCTTTAATATAAAACTTATATTTTTATATTATAGTTTTCTGTTTATATTTCTGACTGTCTCCAACTAGAGTAGGAAAGGAAAGAACATTATCCAAGTCAGATTTGTTCCTCAATGCTTAGCCCAATGCTTGGTACATAAAATCTGCTCAACAATGTTTACTGGGTGTACAAAAATTGCCCAAGTTGATCTCATATTAATAAGTAGACTCAGGCTATAGCCATAAAGGAATTTTATTTTTTTATTGTGGTAACATTGGTTTATAACATTATATAAGCTTCAGTTATGCAGCAGTATAATTCAACATCTATATATAATACGATACATTCACCACCAAAAGTCTAGTTGTCATTCATCACCATACAATTGTCCACATTTACACATTTTGCTCTCCCTCCACCCCCACTTTTCAACTCTGGTAACCATCAGTCTGTTGTCTGCCTGTATGGGTTTGTTTGTTTTTTTTTAATTTTTCTTTTAGTATATATTACACATACACGTAAAATCATATGGTATTTGTCTTTCTCTATCTGACTTATTTTACTTAGCATACCTTAAAGTCCACCCATGTTGACACAAATAGCAATATTTTATCTTTTTATGGCTGAGTAGTATTTAATTGTATATATGTGTCACATCTTCTTCACAGAAAGGTATTTAAGAGTCAACACAACCTGTGTGTGTCTATAGTCCTATATCTCCTGAAAACAAAATGATCTACCTATTCTGATTTCATTAGAAAGAGTACTAAAAAGTATCCTTGTTAGAGAATTGTACTGCCTCCATACTTTATAAAACATACTTTATACTTTATAAAACAATAAGAATTTGGAATACGTAGCCTAAAGTAATAGACAAATAAGACATAAAAACAGACTTCAAAAGAAAATAGTAAATTCATGAATGAATTTAATTGTAAATTATGAAGGAAGTTAGGGATTGATGCCTTCATTCTCTGAGATCATGGAAAGAAATTATACAATCCTGGGTACCCCTATTAAAAGTGAAATACTGAGGTATATTAGACGTTGACCAAGGACCCAAGGAGATGTTTTTAAAGTACCTCTGTCTGGTCTGAAGATCAGAGTTTCTCACTATGCTTTGTTTATGTCTTCTAATTGAAGCAACAGAGCAAGGCCAGTGCAATCCACACATCACTCTCACAGTTCTGAGTGTTCTATGGTTTCTCAAATAATGGTGGCTAAAGCCAACACAACCAATAAAAATATAATTACTGTGGCCAAAAAAAATTTTTGAAAAAGAAAGATATGTATATTTTTTTCTCCCTAGTTTCTGTATCTCCTGACTTTTTCTGTTTAAATCATTATATTTTTCTCTGGGTGTTGATGACACAGCAAAAAACAGAGAGCAAAGGGGTCAGTTCTTGGCTTTGGGGTTTCAAAATTATACAGTTTATCTGGGAGACTATTTAGTGCCTAAAAGCAAAGATTTCCCAGTCCTCAAGATTCTGGACAAGGCCTCTGATTGAGGAAAAGAGGAGATAGCCATAAAGGTATTTTGTATCCCTGAGAAAAAGGAGTTCTGTGCCTTGTCTCTTGCCAGAGGCCAATCCCTAAAAGGAATGACCACAAAACCTTAGATAAGCTTGTGGTTTCCCAGAATACAGAGACCTGTGCTTTCTTCCTTGGTTTAGCCCCTGGGAAGGAGAAAGACTAGAGAAGATACAGCTCAGCAATGTGCATAGAAAGAGAAGGCCCTAGGCCTGTAGGCATCCTTGGTCCAATTTGGATGGAGCAACAGAATCTGAGAAGACCACGATGAAGTTTGGGACTCAGGGAGCCTCATAAATCTGCCATATCCCTAAGTGATTCACAACTGAGAAAGTCCCCTTTGTGTGTGGGAGTGACACAGAGTTGGGCTGACCATGGAGAGATTCAAGGAATTTTCCATGGCTCGGCATCGCTCCTTAGCAACAGAGTGCCCCCTGTGCCCCCTGGAGGACTTTGGCATTCTCTAAGAGTGCTGAATACCATGTGGCTTTGCATTTGGGAACATGGGACAATCCAGCATGGATCTGCATGGATCAATGATGAAAGACCAGTAGGACAAAGGGTATCTCAGAGGATGCCTGCATGAGAAAGTGAACAGAGCACCAGGTGCCACCACGCTCTTGAAGTCTTGGCCCAGAGAAATTCCCCCAGGAACATTCGCACAACCCTTGACTTCGAAGACTTTTAACCCGCTATAAGCCATAAATAATATTTCAAAGAACTGAGTCTTTGTCAGTTGAACTGGTTTACTCTAATCAAAAGTTGAAGAGATGCATCAGCAACTCACAATCTTCTAGATATTCCTGGGTCTAAATCTCTCTTGCATTAACCAATTCAGTACTCTAATTTGTAAAACTTGTATATGTTTAATGGTAATGAATAGGAGTACATTTTTTATTCTTTCTAAAATACCTGCAATGACATCTTATGGTTAAGTTTTATTTTATTTAGTTTGTTCATCTTCTAAAATGACCACTTGCATATATATTTATTTTCATATTACAGTTTTTCCAATTATCCCTGGAGTCAGAAAAGAGAATTATGTATATTACAGGCTTTCTGTCTTGTGGCAATAGAGATTTTGCTCTATACATGGGCAATAAGATTTGGCTTGTAGCAACTCAAATCTGTGGTAGAGAAGAGCACTTTATAACAGACTTGCATTGTATTCAGAAATAAAGCTCACTAATAAAGACACCAATAGAAGCTATTCAATCTCCCTTTCAAATATTTTCTAAATTATTGGTCTCTCTGTCAGAACAGTGACCATGAATAGGATGAGTGTTTGAATAGTACAAAAGTACCAGGTTTCTTCCTGTTACCCAAACAGCCATAAACACCAACGGTACAGCTCCCTTCCCAGCAGCCTTTGTCAGATAATGGGGCTTACACATGAGGGGCCAAGACGGCCAGTTCTCTGATAACATGAATATCTAATCCCAGCTGGGGAGACACCAATAGCCAAAGTTAGCAGTTGCAAAAGAGCCATTGAAGAAAAATGGAAAGGCTGCCTCTCTCTCCAAAGTCATTGCAGAACGCAACAGCTACATCTGGGTATCTGGGAATGAATCATGTCATTGTATTAAGGGCCTGGGCACATGCTCTGTTACCTTTCCCACCCCCACCACCTGCCCCAAAGGATATTGTCCTATTGACTGATCTTATCAGGGCCATTATATCTGTACACATCAGTGTCGGTGATGGCAGAAAACAAAGAATAAGGTGTAAAAAATAGATTTCCTTTAAAGTGATTTTGAAGATGTTAGGGCAGAAATGATGATTTACATAATTTTAAAAAGCATGAAGATTTAGGTATATCTCTTTAAAATGTAATATGTAAGTAAATTTCTCCATTTTTCCGATTGGGAACTTAACCACAGAGAGGTAAATTTGAAGTTTTGTGACTGAGATGTTAACTCGGGTGTGTTTGTCTCCTGATTTTCTCCTGAGAATTCTAAAGATGATGACTAGAACAGTGACTTTCACACTCTTTTTTACAATTTACAAGAAGAAATTCATTGCCCCGACCAGTAGGGCACAACAACGCGGGGAGAGGAGGACCCTGTGGAGGATGAGAGACAGGAGACACAAAGAAATGGAAGCAAGACAGGATTCTGATCAAGCCTCAAAATTTTATTTGTTACAGCAGTATATATGCAGTAGGGACAAAGGAGGGCAGGGCTGTCTGTTTGGCGGGGTATTTGTCAAAAGGTGATTGGTTGGGGCTGGGAGCTGTGCAGAGGGTGAGGTTTGCTAGCATTTCTAAGCAACGGGCTATCTTTAGCCACCAGCCAAACCATAAGGTTTCATGTGACTTCTGATAACTGGTGCTCTTTCGGGGAAGTAGAAGCTTCTTCAAAATGGAGTCAGGTCTAAAACAGAGTTTCCTTTGTTAACCTGGATGGTCCCCAACAATTCATGTTATATTGAATCCTAGAGCACAGCTTATGCATACCGTATTTTCCAGTGTATAAGACGACTTTTGAAACGAAAAAAAGTCAACCGAAAATCGGGGGTCGTCTTATACGCCGAGTATATCCCGAAAAACGTCTGGATATGCCGCTAAACGAATTTTCCAACTCGATCCCGCACCAATCACTGCAAGGCTGCTCGGACCGCCTCTCTAACTCAGCCCATCCAAGCAGGCTTTTTATGCATGCAATATACATGTTCTGTACCCGAAGCCACACTGTGTTCTAGTAAAAAGCCTGCTCAGATTGGCCAGAGTCAGAGAGGCGGTCTATTATAACCTTTGAACCTTTGCTTGTTGTGATTGGCTCACCGTGGTACATACAGCTGCAGCACAGGAACGTTCTGTGTAGCCAAAGCTGCTGTATCAGGACACATGCATAGTAGCTACATTGACTGTATTAGAGCACATCCAA
>PVKE010027109.1:11610-21935 GCA_004027555.1 Craseonycteris thonglongyai | reverse complement strand
CTTTCAATTAGAGCAAAGCTATTTCCTAGCACTGTAGAATCTTAACTGAGGTTGGTCATTTCTTGATTAGCAATTAAGTACATATACATTTTTTTAAACCAGAAAGCTGACTTCGCCACTCAGTATGTAAGTTTGAGCCTGCCATCTGTATTTGCCTCCGTGTTGCTTTCCATGTTAGGCGAACAAAAAACATAAAAGTGTTATTTAGGGGATTTATATAAATATTGTCTCTCCTACAAAATAGTAAGCCATGTGACAGCATTGACTGTTTTATCAGTGTGTGGTAGCAGTGTGGTACCTGACATCTAGTAGTTTGTTGAACAGATTAATGAATGAACATCCACCAAGGTGGAAGACAGGAAGAGGGGAGCAATTTGGGCATTGTTTCAAGGTTGCAACCTAGGGGCTGGTTACAGCTTTGTACAACAGTAATATTTTCACTACTCCCCAAAAGTAGACTCCTTGAAGCAGACTCAGTGCCTGGAAAGGAGAAAGCTCTGGTTCTGACATCCCCAGCCCCTGCAGTGGAATTGACAAAAGCACAGACCATAAAGCACAGACCAACAACAATGATGAGTACTGAGAGGAAGCTGACATCTGCATTTGCCCTAAAGGGTTGACTAAGCAGAAGAGTGTAAACAAGATGGCAAGAGGAATGATTATTTAACCTGTTTAAGAAAACAAATTGTTGTCAGGAATTCTTCAGAAAATACAAGTACATTGATATGCAAATATTTGTATCATTCCATTCTTACTGATTAAGAATAATAATAATGCAAATTCCTAAAGAACTTCCATTATGCAACTCTTTTTTCAGGCTAATTCTAGTAACTGTACTTGAGTGGGGGAAAAAAAAAAAGTACTTCTTTGAAATAGTCTATGATAGAATTTTTAACAATCCAGAAGAACCTCCTCTTTTAGGGTAACATCAATGAAATTGTGCTGCATGAAACACTTCTACCTCGATCAATTTTCTCTCCAGCATTAATTTCTCTTGTGCAATCTTGTCCCTCAGTCTCTCCTAATCCAACCTAGAGCCCAACCATCTATGTCATTATTGCATGTGTATATGTGTGTGAAAAGAGGGAAGAAAATAGGGATGAATGGAAAGAAGAGAGAAGTGTTGACTGATTTTGATGTTGGCTGGTCCCTTTAGGGGATAAAAATGAATGGTATCATTTATTTTCCCTTCTAGTATATTTCTCACTCAAATGATCAAATTAAACAGTTTATTATGTATATATAATTATAAAATGAATAAATGATATATATTATTTATTCATTTTATATAAATTATATACACACATACATGTTTTCTTTATAATAAATCTGATTTTAGGTTTTTATTAAAAGCTACATATAATATGCAATCCTTTGACACTTCAAAATTCTACTGTGCCAAATTGGCCAGTACTAGAAAACCTGACACTCCCCTCCCCCTTCCAGCTAGCTAGCCCCTTGTTGACAGTATGCTTCTACATTATTTACCTAGAATTAACCTAATTCCTTCCAATATAATTTGTACTCCAAATCATTGAGAATTTTTAATTCTCCGATGAGAGGCATTCTGTAAATTTTTTCTACAATGGCTTGAACCCAGACTACTCAGATAATTTGTTCTGAGAAACTCAAAACAGTAAGTCAAATACAAGCTTTAATGCACAAAAATTAAATCTATAATAGCTACTTGTTTTCAATGCTTCAAATGAACTTTATTCTGTATTTTGTATATTGGACACTAACTGAGGTTTAGGAAGGGAAGAACTGCTGAAATAGAGAGCCAGTGAATTCTGTGCTCTCTTGAAACTTAATGGCAAGCTTTCATACCCGAAACATAAGGGGATTCTTGAGGCCTGCAGTTGCATTCCTGCCGCTCAGGATAATCAATAAAATCTGGGGCAGGCAAGCCAGACAGGATCATTAAGGATTTGTTCCAGATTGTGAATGTTGGACAAACTGGAAGAATGAAGGTCACATCAAAAGTATGAAGATGGAGAGAGTTAGCTGGGTCATAGAATGACAGCATGTTGTTATCATAATCCAGAAGGACACCGAGGCGCTTCAGCTGTGGGGGCACATCCACCAGCATCTCCTTGTTGTTATGTCTCACTACGAAGTTGCTATTACATCGAGAGAAGACCCATGAGGAGGCATTCTTGCCAATCCATTCATTCTTGGGAGCCGACTTGTAGGCAATACCAATTGCATACCTATGAGACAGTGGAAAGGAGAGAAAAATAACATTTCAGTGATCTGAGTAGTACTACACACAATACAGGACATAGAAAAAATAAAATACATGTTCTTCCCTTAAATCGTTTATATTTAGATCCATAATGTTGATACCACTAGAGCTTTCAAAGAGAGAGAGACAGAGACAGAGAGAAGGGGGAGGGCCCAGAACAGTTTCTATAGTTGCACATCATTGGTTTTTCCACATAGTTTCATTCCACAGGTGGGAGTTGGGCTGCACAGGGCAGCAACTGGGCCGGGGTCTCACCCTGGTGAGAACTGAACTGGGGGAACTCCCCAGTTCAGCATATGGGTCCACACGGGCCGGGGCCAGGATTCAATCCTCGGTCACCGAGGCTGCAAAGTGAGCGTTTAACCCACTGAGCCATCCCGGCTTCCCAAAGGTTTTTGATTAATATAATGATTTCCAACTCCTAGCTCAGTATATTTTCCATGATTTTATTTTTAAAAGCTGGCACATTTTCTCAGCAGTGGTTTCTATCGCATGCCTTTTAACCTTGACTTACTGGTATTATTTTTGTGTTACAGAACTGGATCTCCTGGGAATCTAACAAGAGGGGAGAAAAGGGAAAAGTGGGTGCACTCACCATGTTGAGGAACTCATGACCACCTCCCAGTAGTGGCAGCCACTGTCAATGAATATATTTCCCGCTGCCCCATAGCACCCTGTGCCACTAAACCTCTCTGGGGTATGACTCTTCTTCAGAGAGCTTTCATCCTTCTCCATCTGCAATCCATCATTGGAAATCTTCAGCTTCTTGTGAGTCATTTTGGGATCCAGTTTAAAGGGTTGGCCTGAAAAAGGTAGGAAAAAGAAAATGCACAAGGCAGTATTTAAGAATTCTTTGTCCTCCAGGACCATCACTACCAGGAGTCTCGAGATGATGATCATTCTTGGGTCAGTGCAAGTCGGCTGCTATTTGCATTATATTAAGGCAGCAGGCCAAAAGCCACCATTTCCAATAAAGTAAAAATGTTTCCTTCCTTCATATAGTATCACATTTAAAAGGGATTCTCAGGGTCTCATGTTCTCAAATGTTTTATACTTCGTTTTATTTCAGTGGGCAGTTTGGGATTTGAGTGGATTTTAAGGGAAGGAGTGTTTGAGGTGAGACAAAGTGAGGAAATTGATGAGGTAAATGCTGCTTGGCAGCAGACAAAGCTGAAAATAACTCAGCAACAGGACACATTTTTTTTTGCCCTCTTACAACTTGGATGTAAATAACATAATTAGGTAACTTTGTTGGAGTGACTATTGCATCATCAATGTTCAGAGAAAGTATTCGTTGTGTAGTATCATTCACAGAAGAGAGAACTCCTTATAGTCATAAGACAAAACCAGATATTAGGAACCAATTGCTGGGTATGGCAAGAGCTGTATTATACAAAATTCATCTGTGGCAGGCACTGTTGGTGAACATAACCCCCATTCCCTACATTTTCTCTTATCCACTTTCACTATTGAGGCTAGAAAAGCTAGACCTTCCAGTACCTACCCTTTCTTACTGCTACGGGTGGCTAATACGATAGAAATACTTGGGAGCAGAAGTCAGGTAGGGTGGGAGAACCTTCTGGGAAAGTGCCTGTTTTCCCGATAAAAGGAATAACCATTATGTATAGCAACCCTAAAACCCTTCCTCCTATCTTGAAAGAAAATATGGTATCTAGAGGTTGCAGTGGGCAAAAAGCCAAACACACAGGGTGAAGGAGCATGGCTGTTTTACAACATCTCAGAGCTGCTGCACCAGCATTGACCTGCCTACCTAGGGAGGAAAAAAAATACTTTAAGCTAGTAACAAATACTATTTGCTAAGCCACGTCAGTGAATTTCTTGTCAGTTGCAGTCAAAAGCATTCCTAACCGGCATGCTTCTCTGCGGCGGGGTTTTACCTATTATCTCCATGCTCCACTAATGATACTTCTGTCAATGACACATCCCCATACATGATGGTGGCATATACCATACAGCCTAGGTGTGTAGTAGGCTATACTCTCTGGGTTTGTGTAAGTGCACTCTATGATGTTCACACAATGATAAACTTGCCTAAGCATCCATTTCTCAGAAGGTTTCCCTAAGCAGCACATGTCTGTAATACTCTTTTACTAAACTGTCCCCCAAGTGTGAAGATGGGGTACAGAGAAAAACTCTTCACTAACATTCTCCCAAGCCCTCAGATATTCTATGTATATCTATGTCTGCATATCTTTCAGGGGCATGAACAAACCCAGAGCACAAACTACAACAGTAAAGCTCCTCTACTCAGGGCCTCTGTTCTCTGGCATGGCTGTGGGTGCCTGCTCAGGCTAAGCCTGTTCCCTACCATGGAAGGGAAAACTGACGTTTCCTTTCAGAATCACCATAACGTACTGTTTGTTTTTAGTCGAGTAGGTTCACTGTTTCGGCTGCCTGCTTGGTTTATGGCTTTAACAATGAAGATGTAGCGTGTCCCACTCTGGAGTCCATGCACTGTGTAATGGTTCTGCTTAATATTGGGTACAATCATCCAGCTATCCACTGAATTATACAGGCCTGTAACATGGGGAAAGACAATGGCATTAACCAGCACATAATAGAAACAGGATGAGCAGCACACTGAAAATTCATAAATCCCCCCAAAAGTGAATTTCATTTTGTTTCCTTGTGAGCCCTGGAAGGCAGTGAGATGAACCTCCTCTATTCCTTTTCTCCCATGCGTTAGGTCTATGCCAGGTCCTTTGTCCTGGTAACTGAATGTAACTACTAGTGAAAGTTAGGTTATTTCCATTTCCTGCCACATAATACAGAAAAAGCTACTCTACAAAAATCAAAGAATCATCTCTTTTATGGAATGTCGAGATCAAACTTGTTCAACCTGTGGCCTGTGGGTTGAATGCTGCCCAGGACAGTTTTGAATGAGGCCTAACACAAATTCGTAGACTTTCTTAAAACATTATGAGAGTTTTTAAATGAGAATTTTTAGCTCATCAGTTATTGTTAGTATATATTTTTTTTTTTATCTTTTCACATTTATAGAAATTATCTTTTTGTCTTCAGTGCATATTTATTTCTATTTTACTTTTGACAGATAGAGAGAGAGACAGAGACAGAGACAGTTAGAGAACCGAACTGTGGGAACTCCCCAGCTCAGCATGTGGGTCCCGCCTGGGCCGGAGCCGGGATTCAATCCTCGTGGCCCCAAAGCGAGCGCTCAACCCGCTGAGCCGTCCCGGCTTTCCCCTGTTAGTATATTTTATGTGTGGCCCACAACAATTCTTCTTCCAGTGTGGCTCAGCAAAGCCAAAGGTTGGACGCCCCTGGTCTAGATTTTTACCCCCAAGGTCCAATCCTCTGAGAGCTGAGTTGGGCCTTGTATGGATGGAACAGTCCTTGCAGAGCACAGGTGCAGGGAATTACAGAGCCAAATGGACACTTAGACATCATATTTCTCTCATTGTGCAAATGAAAAACTAAGATGGAGAGAAGAAAAATAACTTGCCCAAGGCTACATATATCTGGGGATGGTGCTGAGTGTAGAACCCTTGTCTCTTTAATCCTAGCTCATTGGTCTCTCCACTACATCATAACTCATGGGTAAACAACAATGTTCTTTTGTCTCTTTGGGGTAGCAAAGCTTTCAGGGCTTACAATACAACTTTCCTACCCATCCTCACCGTTATGTCCAAGACCAGTTGAGCTTAAAGTTACCACAGGGAAACTAAGGAGGTGACATGATAACCAAAATAAAATGTCATCTCCTCACTTGACACTATCCAGTTTTATCCCTTCCTGGTTTTAATTTCAATACTCATTTGAAGTTGGGTGGGCTGGGAACACATTGTTGTCTGGAATCTTCTTCCCTCCCAAGTAGGGAAAGGGATCAGAAATTCAGGTTTCTGCTTTTGAAACTCTTTAGACCATAAACATTGACTTAAAAAGAGAAAAAAATGTATATAATTAAACACGTATTTGGCTTTTAGTAAAAGAGAGATTGACATTCTAGCCTATGAATTATCTAGATTTCTCTCTCCTACTATCTGCTTTTCAAACACAATTCTAACAGAGGATGGAAAAGAAAAGACAAGGAAAATGAGTGGTGAACTTATTCACTTCTATGCAGCTGTAGTAAAGGGTTTGAGTGAGGTTGAAAATCAAAAATAATAATGACATTTTTAAAAAAGATCTGATCAGGAGAGTTCTATAATTAATTATGGGGTAAGGTAGAAAAAGTCTAAATTAAAACTAGAAAAAGAAGCACAATGGAAGGCAAACAGATATGCTATACAAGGAAGACTAATTTGTGGACATATTCAGTGATTCTTATGAAAAGACAATAAAGGATTAGAGCCAGATATAATGTTTGAGGGTTTGGCTATCTATGTAACAGTACACAGTATGAATCATAAACTGCACATGAAATTTCAATACGAAGAGGGAAATATATGATCTTCCAGACATACTTCTAGCAATACAAAAAAAAAAGAAAGAAAGAAAGAAAGAAAAGTTCACAATGGAGTATTATGCAGCTATAAAAAAGAATGAGGATGATCTCCACGGACTGATATGGTGTGATTTCCACGGTATATTGTTAATTGAAAAAAACAAATTGCAAAACAGCATATAGGTTATGTTTTGTTTTGTTTTGCAAGAAAGAAAAGCAAATAAGAAAAGATACATATATAGGTTTGGCATTACAAAACATAACAACAGGAAAGAAAAAATAGAAAATAGTGAAATTGGTTACCTACAAAGGTATGGGGGTGGGGGAACAGGGTTAAAAGTGTATGGGAGTCAGTGACACTTCTATTATTATAACTTGTTTTGTACAGTTTTTTTATACATTTTGGAAACATGTTCTTTATTTACAAATTCAAAAGTTAAACCAGTATTATTGGGAACAGTGCAGACTAAAACTGAAGGCAAACTGAAACAAATGAATCCAATCGCATTTCCAAGATAAAAACAACCCCACCAAAGGCATGGGGGCAGAAGGAAAATTGCAAAATGCTCTTGAACTCCTGTTTGCTTTTGTAGCGGTATGGACAAAAGAACTCTGAAAATTTTGTAGATGTATTATGGGAGTGAGCAAATGAGTACATATATTAATGTTGTTGGGACCCAGAGTTGTTTTGTGGAAGTAGGAGCATACAAATATGAAATGGGGGAAGGAAAAAAAGAACTTCTAGGGATGGACTGGAATGGAAGGTATTGGCATAAAGTCATGATTTATGTTTATATATTACTTGTGTGCATGTGTACACATACATGGGTGTAGGTGTATATTTCTGGTCTCCAAGTGTTGGTGGCTAATACCATTGTTCCTCTAAAAGGAACCAGGGCTCCTTGGGAAAATGGCTGATTTAAAAGCTGGAGCAGGTTAAGTTCAAAATGTACCTAGTACCTCTTGTTATGCTGGGAAGCCAGGAAGTAGTCAAGAAAATGATAGGCGAATATAAGGACCCAAGAGTCAGCTTAAAAGGCTTCCATTTGTTAAACCTAGGCAATCTAAGAAGCAAAATAAGGGCAGTAAAGAACTACAAATCATTTGAAAAAGAGAATCCAGGAGTCCATAGTGATAAGCAGATAAATAAACGGAGGTGAGACTTTTGCTTACAGTAGAATACAGTGCCAGCTTACAAATGTGGGAAGGAATAATCAGTTGCAAAATAACTTTGCAATCATCAGTGTAAAGACTGAATCAGGCAAGAATGATTTATTGATGTTAAAACAGGAGTGAGGATGGGACAGGTTTCATGAGGAAGCAGGATATTTTCATGGTCTTAAGGCATCACTGAACAAATTGTTTATTGGTTGTAAAGGGGAAAACAGTAACTACACAGTGAAGCAATCAGGCAACACCTTTGACCAGGTGTTCAAAATTAGCATCATCAATGAAGGACAAGTGGACATCACGTGCCTCCAGATGTTATGTCCTAAGGAGGACACAGCATTTCTTCTGTAGTAGTATTCCATGAACACATAATCTGAATATAATGGCGAGGAAACATCAGACAAACCCTCAGTTGGGGAAGCCGGGATGGCTCAGTGGGTTAAGCGCTCACTTTGCAGCGCCGAGGACCGGAATCAAATCCCGGCCCCGGCCCGTGTGGAACCATATGCTGAACTGGGAGCTCCCCCAGTTCAGTTCTCTCTCTGTCTCTGTATATCTCTCTCTCTCTGTCAAAATAAATAAATAAATAAAAATATATTAAAAACAAACAAAAAACCCTCAGTAAATAATAGTATAATAAAGAAATAAAATGGTACTTTTAAAATGAAATGTCAGCATTATTAAAGACAAAGAAAGGCTAGGGAAATAGTTCAGATTGAAGGAGATAAGGGATATGGCAATTAAATGCAATACCTGATCCTAGACTATACAGGACAATATTGAGTCCTTTATATGTTATAAAGGATGTTATTGGGTCAACTATAAAGATTGGAATATGAATGGTGGGTTAGATAAAAATATTGCATCAATGTTTTAAATCTCTTAAAGTTGATAATTGTACTGTGGTTACGTAGGAGAATTTCCTTATCTTAGGAACCACACACTGGAGAATTTACGGGTGAAAGGCCATGATGTATGCAGTTTACCCTCAAATAGTTAAGAAAAATAAGAGAGAGAGAGAAATAGAGAATGCTAACAAATGATAAAGGAAATGGGGCAAAATATTAACAATGGGTGATGCTGGGTGACAGTGTGTGGGCCTTCTTTGTGCCAGTTCTTAAAACTTTTCTTTAATTTTGAAATCATTTCTAAATTAAAAAAAAAAGCTAACAGTCTGATGGTCTGGGTATCACTGAGACTTGGGGAGATTGGATTTATAATGGAATTATGGTAATGGAAGTATATACTTTGTTCAAAAGGGAAAGACTACAATGTGGAAATCCATTAACCTGAGCATAAATGTGTGGTGGAAAGCATTTGCATGAAAATGAAAAGGAGGGGAAATAGAAGTTATATATTTTTGGTAGTATGTTACAAATTTCCTGGTCAGACAGAGGTTATAGCCAGAGAGTCTATAATGCAAAGCACAAAATTGAAATAGAGGAAAGATACACAGTAATGGGGAAGACAAGCATCTAAACACCTGTTGGAATTCTCATTCAGCTGACAGTATCATATGAAATATTACTGACTGTGACTATTTCATATCTCAGATGAGGTGGGGATAAAGTTAAAAACGAAGGAAGAAAGTTGAAAAAAATAAAGGGAACTACTTGTCTTGACAAAATTGTGATCAACACGGATGAAATTTCTAATTAGAGAAAATGCGGGGTTTGACTATTTTAAGATTCCCCATATAAATTGTACCATATTATTTGTCCTTCTGTGTTTGGCTCATTTCACTTAGCAGTGTGCCCTCCAGGTTTATCCATTTTTTCACAAGGGGCAGAATTTCCATCTTTTTTTTAAGGTTGAATAATATTCCACTGTATGTATATACCACACTTTCTTTATCCATTCATATATTGATGGAAAACTTTTTGTATGTCAATTATACCTACGTAAAGTGGTTTTAAAAAAGAGAAAAACGTGGAAAAACCTCAAGGTAAAGTAGCTCTCAGAGCAGGAAGTTCTGGGACCTTGACTCTTTATGAATATTTATTCCTACTAAAGCAATTTGATCTTATCTGCCTATTGCCACCCACAAAGAAAATTTTGCCTCAGGTTCTGCCCTTTTCCCCATCTTATTCCACTTTCCTAACAATGATCAGAGGAAGACACAAAAGGTAGGTTGGAAGGGGAAATAAATGTATTGGGAGGCAGAAACTGAACTCAAAAGGATTTTGGTAGGTTGGGATGAGGAATCAAAACCAGATAAAATTAAATAGAGATGAATTCAAGGTGTTGTGCTTCCATTTGGATAATGAATTGAACAATAGGATTTGAAATTCCTAGGGATTTCGGCTGACCATATGCTTAGCTAATGTATTAGAGAAACAATCCAGCTATCTGCTGCAGTGGCCAGATCACTTTTGGAGTACTGTATTCACTCTTTGGATAGCACATTTTATAAAGCACTTTGACAAACAGGAGCAGAGTGTGTCCATAACACAGATAGCAGGATGGTAAAGGGTCTGAAACCAT
>PVKE010027109.1:0-11510 GCA_004027555.1 Craseonycteris thonglongyai | reverse complement strand
CTCCATCCATCAGTAGCTCTGTGACCTTGGGCAACTCATTTAAGTTTATTTTCTTCATCTATAAAATAGAATTAAAATAATCTATTTCATAAGTCTAAATAAGAACTCATGAGGATTAAATGGGATAATATATGTGAGAGCATTTGTAAATGGCAAAACATCATACATGTGTAAATTGTTATTGTCAGTATTTACTAGGAGGGTTAGTTAGGCCTTTTATAAGGCAGCAACGGCAATTATTTATAGTTGCATGACAACTGAATGGGCTATTTTGTTAGAAGTCAGCTATCCACCACTGGAAATGTTCAAGCAGAGACAGGATGGTCATCTATTGGGTTTCTGGTAAAAGAGAAGGAAATTAGACTAGATGAATTCAAAGGTCCCTTCCAATTCTAAAATGCTATAAGCCTATTGCTATTAAGAATTATCCTTTAAGGTTTTCTATACAAAGCACTATATACTCTTGAAAATAAAGGTGACAGCCTTTAGATGTTTTTACTTCTTGGACTTATTCTCAAATCTCAGGAGACCACTGCTCTCCCATATTGGGAAGAAGATGCACAGCTGCTGGCTCTAAGACTTTCCAGAACAAAAGGGACAAGTGCAAAAATGCATGTCAGGGAGCCCTTAGACTGTGTGACTTCACAAACTGAAGAAAGACTCAGGCAGATCCAAGAACAGAGCTACCCAGGCTGAGTGGCTGCAGTTGGAACTGCACAAAGCAAGTGTGTTTTAAAGGAGTCTGACCCCCAAAGTCCTCTCACCTCCCCACCCCACCATGTGGCCCAGAATTGTCACAAAATGGGAAGTGGAAGACTATTGGAGAGATCTCACTGGAAAAATCTTCTCATGCAAGTCTGTGAAGTCAGACATAGAAGCACAGACACACACATCAAAGAAAATAGTCATTTGCAGCTGTGCAGATGCAACCTTAGGATGGGAATCAGTTTTAGTCTTGAATCCTGCTTTAATTCTGCTTATTATTTTTTCAATTATTCCTCAGTGCATTGAGAGCAACTTCCAGATTGACCCCTCTTTTCTGACGATCACTAAGCTAAGTTCGTACTCTGCTTTATCTTGCTGAAATTGATGAGAAGGTGAGGCTACCACATGTGAGCTATATGACTGCTTTTTGAACATCGTTCATTTTGTGACCCACTGACAGGTTTTCATATCTGGTGTAATTATTAGAGGAAAGGGAGAAGGGATAAAGGGAAGAGTGACAGAGTCAGGAAGCTCACACTGTAATCACTGATACAAATTGGCACAGTAAAGAAAGTAGCAGCCTTTGAACATAACGCACTTTACCACGATAATGAAGTGGAAGAAGAGTCAAGGAAAAAGTTGTTCACACACATAGAACCAGAAATGATGGTGGTTTAGCTGCCCAGGAACGAATTCTGAGCTGTGTTCTGACTTTGGAGAGTACGGTGACATGGATTAACTGAGGAAAGACAAAGGATTACATAAACAAATGGGAGTGGACCCAGTGACAGCCCAGGAAAGAAATACACAACTTGTTGATGGGCGACACATCAGTAAGGCCTGTGTAATGCCCTGGGGGAATGTAAACTATCTAAAAAACACTGTTCTAAACAACCTAACATGTCTTACAAACACTTGCCTCGTGGCGCCCCGGCCAATCTTGAGCAGCTTACTGCTTCCTTACATTTCCTTATCTCTGGCCACAGGCCCCAATTACACCATGACTTACTGATGAAGTTAGCCTGGCCAGTGAATATGGTGTACTGAAGCTCATAGGAGCTGATGCTGAACTCATCATCCGAGATCCAGTGGACTGTAATGGTGTCATGGGAGGCAGTACAGAGTTCCTCTCGGATAGATGGTGGGTTTGGGGCTGTAAGAAAAGATGGGAATGAAGGTAAGAAAGCACACACTCTGTTCTGCAACTTTAAAATCATTATCTTGCTGCCCAAGCCAACAATTTGTGGAAAGGAGATTTTCTTAGTAAGAATCTTTAGATTGCACATACCATACAACCTGAATCAAAGTGCTAAGACATTAAGTTCTCCAAAACCACTTTTGCTTCAGTGATAAAGATATTTTAGGCAAAAATTTCAACCTAAGTTATTGAAATGGTTGTTCAGTTATCCACTCTGCCTGTACACAGACGTGTGTAAGTATTAGAGCAAAGTGGTCACACAGTTTTCTTATTACATAAACTTCAACCTATTTCTTTTTATTTCAAAATAAGTTTTACTATATATTTTTGGCAGTGTAGCCAAGTGCAAAATAATATGTTTTCCCTCATTTGTAAAATTGGGCTTATAATTACTTTATAGATTTGTTGCAAGCACTCATGACATACAATTAATATATAGCATCTGGGCATAAAGTTGATGTTTAATAAATGACAACTATTTTAATATATTAAAAGTAATTACAAACACAAAGTTACTGTGTGCATGTGTTTTCGTCATGAACTAATCATTCAAATAATCCTGAAAGTAGCCAGCATTTTCAAAGTGTTCATTGCATCCCTCATTTTCTGCAATTGTCTATTAGTCAGGTGTTTCTTACAGTTTTCTTCCTAATTGGCTAGTTCTTGAGTTTCCTTAAAACCATTTGAGTGGTACCTGTACCCTGTGGGACATTCTCTAGTATTCTGTAATTGACACCTGAGTTCTACTGCCATAACCAGCAACAGTATAATACTGAAAGGCTCAGAAGGAGAAATGCATCAGCAACGTCTTGTTTTTTACATTTAAAGTATGGATGGTATACCCATTCTGCCCCCAGAAATATCTGACAAATCATCTTTCTTTTCTGTTACATGAACTAAACTGTGTTCGGTCTAAAAGGATACATGGATCATTTTATAAGTTATAAAAAGCATTTTCATTATAAAAACTGTGCTTTTCCAATTATTTGTAAGTAAATGCACACCAAAAGGAAAGTATTAGAATGGGAAGGAAAGCACAATCTGTTCAAACCTGTTAAATAATCTAGCCCCTCCAGCAATTTCTTTTCTCTGGAAAAATCTAAAGCAAAGTTTTCAAAGGCATCATTAAAATTGATATCTGGAATCAGAACTTGAGAAGATGCAGTTGCCATAGCGACCCTGCAAAACAGAAAAGAATATCAATACACATCAAAATACGTTTACAAACATTATCCAGTGTTTGGCTTCTGTTTTTAAAAGGTGAAAATAAATGACTTGTAGGGCTTGACTCATTAAGTGAAAAATATCATATCTATGCTTTTCCAATGGAAGCCACTTAAATGTTAATCATAGAGGACCAATTAAGGGTTATACTGTATTCATTCACATATGCTCACCCACCAATGCCTTAATTTGTTTCCCATCTTGTCTTAATTTGTTAGATGTTTCCCATCTTGTCTTAATTTTTAGAAGTAAATACAGTATTTTCCCCCCTTTGCATCATTTTTCATCTCGCAGGCAGCATCAAAACTAGACTGCTGAAGGTTTAGCTAGAGCAATTTGAGAGATTTCTTTCCTCTCCCTCTATTTTTTTTTAAAGATTTATTTTTATTGTTTTTGACAGAGAGAGAGATACAGAGACAGATAGAAAGGGGAGGGCCCAGAACAGTCTCCATAGTTGCACATTATTGGTTTATCCACATAGTTTCATTCCACAGGTAGGCGCGGGGGGCTGCACAGGGCAGGAACTGGGCCGGGGTCTCATCCTGGTGAGAACCGAAATGGGGGCACTCCCCAGTTCAGCATATGGGTCCACACGGGCCGGGGCTGGGATTCGATCCTCAGTCCCCGGGGCTGCAACGTGAGCGCTTAACCCACTGAGCCATCCTGGCTTCCCCTCTCCCTCTATTTTTGATACTAATCAACAAGCTAGCATGCTGGGGCTGATTTAAAGCCTTCCCCTAAATACTGTATTTTATTTGATCTTTTATAACAATTACATTTAACTGTATTATTCTGTAATTGTATGTTATGCTAGTTTTATCTCCTCAACTAATTCTAAGCATCTCAAGAGCAAGGTTAGTGTTGTGTACCTCATATGTTCCATGATCCCTAACAGTGTTGGACACATACTGAGTAAATAATTTTTGAATGAATAGCTGAATGACTAACAGAAATATAACTGCTAATTGAACATTTAGTATGTTTACATGCATACCTTACATACACACATACGTTTACATATATATACATACATACTTTAGATACAGTATCTAATTTATTCTTTACCAGACCCTGTGTAATAAATGTTATTTTTATTTTGTAGATGAGAAAGTTGACACACAGAAAAGGTAAGTAACTTGCTCAAGGTCACACAATCAGTAATGGTCAGGAAAGAAAAAGAAGAAACGTAACTGAATCCATGTTCATTGGCTTCTAAACTCTATACCCTTAACCATTTAGACAGTTACTATTTCAAAAAATTCAGGGATATTTTTGCAATTCTTACTTTTGCAATTCTTAACCATGGTTACACATCAGCATTTTCTTGGAGAGCTTTGACCAAAACATACATGTTTAGGGCATGCACCTGACCTTCTGAAACAGAACCAGTGAAAATTCTTGAGCATGCAAATGACAGAATAAAGAGACCCATTAACTTGGCAACAATATAAAGTTAGAGTAGAGGGAAGAGGCACTGAATGTAGGGAGACCAGAAAGGAAGTTTTTATGGTGAACTAGCTGTAAGGGGATGAGAAGTTAAACAAATATGTATATACCCTCATGCATGTATACCCTGCTATGCATCTATTAACAATACGTCTGAAGGCTGAGAAAAGTCACACAGGGCTTTGTAAGCCATGTTACAAAATTTGCACTTTATCCCAAGAGCAATGTAGCCACTGAAGCATTTTAGGCAAAAGAGTGATATTCTCAAATGTATGTCTTAAGAAGAGTACTCTGGCTACAGTGGATGGACTGGAAGGAGTCAAAATTCGAGGCAGGTCAGATTTTAAGGTGTTTGAAATGAGCAGAAAATAAAGTGGTGAGAGGAGTGTAGATAAATAAGACAAATACACAAAACATGAAAACAAATAGCCAACAAACATATTAAAAATCCCAACTACATGAGAAATCAAAGACATGTAAATGAAAATGAGATAGCATTTGAGATAACAAATAATGACAATATAGGAGCTTTTATGCCTATATTAAATAATGTGTACATATTTTTATTAGGATGGAAATTGATACAAATTTTGGAGGCCAATTTAGCATTAAAATCAAAACCGTTTAAAATTTAAATATTTTTGACATGACAGTTCTACTTCATATATATTTTTTTTTATTAAGGAAATAACTGAGGTGTATGTAAAGATACAACTACAAGGGCACTCAACGCAGCATATGTAACCTAATTGTCTAATAATGGTGACTGAGCTAAGTAATGTGTTATATGTCAAAATATGAAATACTATGAAGCCACTGGAAATTAATTTATACAATAATATGCACTGACAGGGAAAAGTTTATGCCATACTTTTAAATTTCACATGTAGGGTATAATGCAGTATAGAGAGCATATACTTATGGTTGTGAAATAGTTCACAACATATATATATATATATATATAGAGAGAGAGAGAGAGAGAGAGAGAGAGAGGATAAGAAGGAGTGAGGTGATGGAGAAAGGAAGGGACATCAAACATATGGTGATGGAAGGAGAACTGACTCTGGGTAGTGAGCACACAGTGTAACACTTAGACAATGTATTGTAGAATTGTACAAATTGTACATCTGGAACCTGTGGAACTTTTACTAACCAATGTCACCTCAATAAATTTAAGAATAAAAAAAAATATTGGGATACTACACTCTCAAATGTTAACAGTGGCTGGAAAGTTATGGATGAGTTAAAAATGACATTGGGGTATATGTAAGTGTGTGTGTGTGTGTAAGCAAAACACTAGATATCTTTTAACGTTTTGGTTTCTATTAATGATTATATAATACGTATCATTTGTAAAGGGGAAAGAATAACCCTCCCAGCTAGAATTTAATTTTAATTAAAGTCTTGGTCCACAGTACACTACAATGAATAATGGTGGGGTAGAATTTCACATTATATGGGACCAGTGAGAAATATATTTAGGCTTGGTAGATGATTCTCAAACCATACTACATAGATAGCCATCTATTCCATTTATCCCATAGGCTGTACCTGAGCCTATGCAGAGAAGATTTAGATAGAGATGGGAATCATCAACACCCAGATGGTAACTGAAGCCACAGGAGTTATAAGATTTCAAGAGAGAGAATGTGTAGTGAGAGAAGAGAACAGCCTAATACAGAACCACAAAGAACTATAGTATTAAAGTAATAAGTCTAGGAAGAGTTATTTACAAAGGCAAAAGAAACCAGATAGGTAGAAAGAAAACCAGGAATAGGCACAGAAGCTAATGGCAGAGAAATTTCAAGCAAAATGGTCAGTGGGGACAAATACTAATGAGAGATCAAGTAAGATGAAACAGTAAGATAAAACAAAGGAATGTACATTACACTTAGCAACATGATGTTCATGGTGACCTTGGGAAAAAACACTTTCAATAGTGCAGAAGTGGCAGAAGACATTTCAGTGAGTTGAAGAATGAATGGGGATGATTAAATACTGTGGTTTAAATATACATTTTATCTCTGCTCTCATGAAATCCCACTGAAATGACAAAGAGAATAAAACATAAATCCACAAAAACAAAGAGAACAGAAAAAGAGATGCCAGCAACTAAGAGATTGTAAACAAATATTTGGAAGCTAGAAAGGGATGGATGAGTGGTAAGCAACAGACCAGAGAAAGCTCGATCAGGAAGCCAACAACATTAAGCTGATTTAGTACCACAGACAGTTGAAAGTGTGCATGAGGAACAGCTAGACCCCAAAATTCACTGAACCAGAGACTACCTCTCCCTCTTCCTGGCAGAAGATGTGAGGTTTACTTCTACAGAGTTCTGACACTATACTAAAAGCAATTTTAAAACCCTCAGTGCTCTTTCCCTGCTTACCTCCCAGAATGATGGCAGCTAGGCTTAAAACCCTTCATCCCCCACCAGAAGCAGTAGATTGCTGGATTCCTTCCAGGGAAACTGACTCAAGAGAAACCATCTATAGAGCTGAAAATTGGGGTCCCTTTAATAAAAATATGGCATTTCATCTTATAATCCTATAGCAAAGTTCACCAAGCAACAAACTGTTCCCATTCCCTCAGAACTTCCAGTATCTTTTAAGTGTTTAAATTCAAGCAGGCTGCCAACAGCTTACCAGACATTTGGAGAAAAGCAGAAACTAAAACAAACTAAAAGAAAAGAAATTTGGACAAAACCAAAACAATGCAGTTTAGAAGAAAACTTTTAAAATAATAATTATATTCTCATGAAAATAAACAAGCTGTTTGTGTCCACAAAGCAAAGGTAGAATGATTAAAAAAAAAAAAAAAAAAGAAGCAAAGATCAAGAAAGAGTCCTTATTTGATGAAGTAATGTAGAATTATACACCTGGAACCTATGTAATTTTTACTAACAAATGTCACCATAATAAATTTAACAATTAAAAAATAAAAAATAAACAATTAACTTACTTGAGAAATCAAAAAAAGAAAGAGTCCTTATAAATAAAAGTATAAATGCTGATGTTAAAATTTTAATAGATTGGATAAAGAATTAAGGAAACCTCTTAGATTACAGAACAAGAAGACAAAGCCATGGAAAACAAGAAACAAAATATTTTAAAAATTAGAGGGAAAATCAAGGATGTCAAACAAGTCCCAGAAAGAGCATGGAAAATAAAGGGGAGGAAATTATTAGTGAATAATACAAGAAAAATTCCCAGAAGTAAAAGTCAATAGTCTTCAGATTGGAAAAACCTGCCTAGTGCCCATCAAAAATGAATACTAAAGCATATCTCAGTAACATTTCAGAAAAACTGGATTAAAGATAAGATTTTAAAAGCTTCGGATCTAAAAATATAGTCATATTTGAAAGATAGCAGTGAACTTCTAAACACAACACTAGAAATTAGGAGACAATGAAGCCACGCTTTCAAAATTACAAGAGAAATTTATTTTCAACCTATCAAATGTGAAAATACATTTTAAATATTTTTTAAACAAAAAGTTCTCAAAAATTTATTTCCCTTATACTCTTTCTTCTTTTTAAGATTAATTTTTATTGTTTTTGACAGAGAGAGAGATAGAGATACAGAGACTGAGAGAATGGGGAGGGCCCAGAACAGTCTCCATAGTTGCACATCATTGGTTTTTCCACATAGTTTCATTCCACAGGTGAGCAGGGCTGCACAGGGCAGGAACTGGGCAGGGGTCTCACCCAGTGAGAACCAAACTGGGGGCACGCCCCAGTTCAGCATATGGGTTCTCATGGTCAGGGGCTGTGATTCAATCCTCTGTCCCCAGGGCTGCAAAGTGAGGGCATAACCCACTGAGCCATCCTGGCTTCCCCTCTTATACTCTTTCTTAGGAAACGAAGAGAAAATCTTTCCCAGCAAAATTAAGGGAATGAAATGCTAACTGAAGGGAAACTCAGGCAGAGTCCAGCCTAATCAGGAAACACAGAGCTGAGAGTCCAGGGAGATAAGTTGTCTGTAGTTCATAGGGCAGAGTAGCAGAGAAGAGGAAGCTACCCAGAGAGAATTGTGGAGACCTTCAGAGGGTTCCCCTCTAGTATTCAACAAAATACTGATCAATACATACTTGTGAGGGAACTGCCAAATGCCCAGGAAAGAGACACCCCAAAAGATTAGAGGGAACACAATCCCTGGGCTCACTCTCATGGCGACATCCATAGTATAAGGTCCTATCAGCCAGACTAAGAAAATCTTAAAAGCAAGATCTGAAAAGGTCAAGCTATTTTCAAGCAACTTTACTGTATTCCAGACCAAAGCTTAAGAATATTTATAGGAATAGAAAAATACACAGCACCCAATAAAATAAAATTCACACTGTCTGGCATCCAGTCAAATATTACCAGATATGCAAAGAAGCATGAAAATGCTACCTATAACAAGGAGAAAAAGCATCAGTTGAAACTAACCCAGAACTGACACAAGATGTTAGAATTAGACATTAAAAGAGTTATAACTGTGTTCCATATGTTAAAAAAGCTAGAAAAAGGCTACATATGTTAAGACAGATATGGAAGATATTAAAAAAAACTAAATTGAACTTCTAGAGATGAAAACTACAATATCTGGAATGAAAAATACACTGGAGAGTTTTACTATAGGTTAACCATTACAGAAGAAAAGGTTAGTGAATTTGAAGACATATCACTAGAAATGATCAAAATGAAATACACAGAGAAAAAGACTGCCAATAAATAATAGAGCATCAGTTAGCTGAGGACAATTTAAAGCAGCCTGATATATACATGTAATTGGAGTTTCTGTAAGAGTGAAAGGAGGTGGCATACAAAACATTCAAGAAAATAATGGCTGAAAATGTTTCCAAATTTGCAAAAATTAATAGTTGATACCTAAAAATTTTAAAAAGCAATATAAGGATGTTATTTAGAAACATAAAGGTTATGTCAATAGAAACACCTAATATGCACCCCTATGTTCACTACAACACTATTTAAAATGGGCAAGATATAGAATCAACACATATCCATCAATAGACAATTGGATAAAGAAGTGGTACATATATACAATGGAGTATTACTCTGCCAAAAAAAAAGAATGACATCTGACCATTTGTGACAACATAAATGGACCCGGAGGGTACTATGCTAAGTGAAATAAATCAGACAGAGAAAGATAAATACCAAATGATCTCACTTATATGTGGAATTTAAAGAACACAGTAAATGCACAAACAGAAACAGATTCATAGACACAGAGGAAAAAAAAGTGGTTGCCACATGGCAGGGGAGTTGGGGAGCTGGGTGAAAAAGGTAAAAGGATTAAAAATACAAATTGGGAGTTACAAAATAGTCACAGGGATGTAAAGTACAGCATAGAAAATATAGTCAATAATGTTGCAACAACTATGTATAGTGCCAGGTGGGGTAACTAGACTAATGGGGGGGATCACTTCATAAATTATATAAATGTCTAACTACTATGCTGTACACCTGAAACTAATATAAAATAATATTAAACGTCAACTGTAACAACAACAACAACAACAAAGTAGATGTGAGGTTAACTAGAGAGGGGGAGAAACTGAAGCTATGGAAAAAAGAAGGCATGTGACCAAAATACAAATGAAGAGAAATCTCTTCCATTATAACCAGAAGGTGAAACATGGTGGATGTGCACGTAGGTAGGCTCACAAGTTTGGGATGAGAAGTTAAGGAGTTTATCATTTCATGCCTACCACTCTCTCTGTAAAAGAGTAGTTCAAGTCATTTGCTGAGCATGAGCAGGAAGGTAGCAAAGTTGAAATTTTCAGTTTAGTACAGAAAATTTGAAATATCCATTACTGAAATAAGGAAAAAAGAATGCTGACCAAAGCAATGCAGAAGGAATTCAGGTCATTACTGAGGGGCCAGGTGAGATTAGAAGCCATAAATTTGTGGTGTTGTAGTGCCAACTTCTTTGGTTATGTGATTTTCTCCAGCAATGTTCTGCAACTCAGATATAGGCATGCAAAAGGTGGGAATGACTGAGCTGATTCAGGATGGGGGTTTTACCAGATTAGTGTGATACAAGGACAGTAGGGTGAGGGACTTGGTGATATTGAAAAGAGAATAGCTGAAGTGAGAAATCACAGACCCTAAATAGGCCAAAGAAAGTAGTGAAGACAGTAGGTAGCTGGTAGGCAAGAGTCAGGACTTAGAGGTGCCAATGAAACAAAAGAATAGATGTACCAGAAGAAAAACAGACAACTGTAATTACAGAGGTTGTAGTTAGAAGACGGAATGTCTTAATTTATGATGTAAGTGTAATTCTGAGTGATGGTGAGTTTCAACATGTGGGCCATGGAAGTGGGTGAATTAAGTGGATAAGTGAGGGTCACTGGTGGTGGAGATGAAAATGAGCCTGGGAACTAGATGGTCAGAGTATTATTAGATGAGTCAGCCATGTGGATACTACTAATGTCACTGAAAATGATGGCAGAGGCAATAGAAAGGAATACTGGACCCTGGAATTAAAGTCTTCAGTGAATGAGAGGAGGATCTAAGAAGGGAGCTAGGGGAAGCCAGGATGGCTCAGTGGGTTAAGCGCTCACTTTACAGCCCCAGGGACCGAGGATCGAATCCCAGTCCCAGCCCGTGTGGACCCATATGCTGAACTGGGGAGTGCCCCCCGTTCAGTTCTCACCGGGGTGAGACCCCGGCCCAGTTTCTGCCCTGTGCAGCGCCGCACCCACCTGTGGAATGAAACTATGTGGAAAAACATGATGTGCAACTATGGAGACTGTTCTGGGCCCTCCCCCTTCTCTCTGTCTCTGTCTCTTATCTCTCTGTCAAAAAAAAATACAAATATATCTTTAAGAAGGCAGCTAGCTCCTTGAAGCCTTAGTGACTAAACTGAACAATGGTTCACTTTTAGAGCTCAGATTCTTCGCAAATGAAGAACTGGTAGGCTGCAGAGTC